>CM076571.1:323682233-323833262 GCA_034641835.2 Pinus albicaulis
ACTCTGCTTCATTTACTGATATATTGTTCATTCCCGTGCCTTGCCGTCAACACAACACCTCTCATATGCTTTATGGTCATGGCATTCCTTTTCTAATTGGAGGGGGGAATGTATGCATTATGGGATTGCATGCGATATGATTACTGCACTCTACCATCACTTGTTGATTTGCCAAAATATTAGTATTGCATGTATACATAAGTTTTTCTGATTGAAATTTTTGCATGCATCTTATCTATTGCTTACACTATGGATTCAAGAACATTGTATGCCAAATAGTGCTTTGTTTGCAGGAAAACAACAAGTATGGGCAGAATTCTATTCACAGCATGACTACAGTATTGCAACTAACAGAAGAGGCTCGAGCAACTCGCGAATGTGAACAATTCTTCAGACATGATGTGCTTACCTGGATTCCACCTTTTGCATCACTTTCAGCACCAACTCTGCCTACATCAGCTTCAACAACTGCCAGTCCAAATATGTCATTCCACATTTTTGGAGGTAAAACTTGAGGTAAAATAGCATAATTTTCTGATTTATTACGAATTTAGGAGAATTTCATAAAAATCCATTTTGAGCATCATTTATCATCCTTCAGTCCACATCTTTACCACTTTCCCTTTTTCAGTAGCATATCATTTTCGAGTATGGGGGAGTGTTCCTTTCATTCATTTCTTTCTTATGACCATGTCATCCATATTCTTTATCATCCATTGTTATTCTTATTCATTCTCAACACCTCCATTATTCCATGTTGTTTTACACCAAGCATAGAATTCAACAGCTAGTAGCAACCACCTCAATTTTTTCTAGCATCGCATCGCATGAGGGCATGCTAATTTTTCAAAGAGGGGGAGGAATTGCTACGCATGATGGATGTTTTCAATTTTCTTTCTCATTTAAGGCATACAATTTCATTTTTACACAATGCAGAAATTGATTTCCATAATATTTTAAAAAAAAAACCATGAACTCAATTCTTGTGATTTCTGGAAAACACAGACGTATCATTAATACAAACCCAGATAATTTCAAGATAAATTGGTTCATAAAATTTTGGAAATCATGCACTCTCACCTACAGCCATTTTGTTTATATCTCATGATCCGTGCACCAAAACGATCTGATTTTTGGATCATAAAGGCATTCATATATTATAAATTTACTTGCCAAATTTCAACAAAAGTTGGTTTGTAGTTTTTGAGAAAATGGTTAATGAAGTTTGATGTTACTTATATCATATTTTGTTGCAACTTCATATATACATATAGTTGAATGTCAATGTAAAAATTGTTATGCCTTCATCAAGATTGCTAAAATTGAATATTCATTAATTAAGGAAGCATTCATTTGTTCTCAAATTTTTATTGCTTGGTTAACACATGGGTTTTGTCTTGGGGTTGCATGAGGACATGCAATATATTTAGTTTTCGTTGCATGAGGACATGCAACATATTGAGTGTGGGAGTATGTTGGGTCGTTAATATGCCATTATTATTATCACTTGTGAACGCTTATTCCACCCATTTCTACCATTCTTCATCACGTCATTTATTATAATTTATTATTTAAATCCATTTTATAAATGATTTATGCTCTTATGGATGAATATTATTAATCTTCCTTTATTTCTAATAAATTGATGATTATGAATTATTTTATCAATGATGGTTTTAATAAGTTGGTTATAACATTATTCACCATTTTTAGCCTCCAAGATAATTTTCAGATTGAAGATTTGATCATTAAAAGTGCCAACTCAGAAATGCGCTGGAATAAGGAGTGACAGTTTTGCGGCTGAGATTCTGAGCAAATGAAGACAAATCTGGAAAATCTGGAACATGGGTTTTGTTCAGAACGGACCCAATTAACTTTATCAAAGAACGGTTTGCCCAAATTCGGCTTGTACTGAGAGAAACGCAGGGTTCTTTGAGCACGATTTTCTCAGATCTGTGGTTGCGGCCGTCCTCCAAATCTCAGCTACAAAGCCAAATTTGACTTGCTGTTGTTGAAAGATGGATGTAAATATATTTTATTGTTGATCAATTGGTTGGAAGAAATTCAATATTATTATTAGAGATCCTATTTGCTATTTAATTTCTCCACCTTCTGATTGTAAAAGGGGAAGCATGTATTGTGTATGGGGGGATGGAGAGACTTTTCTTATTGTAATTTGCAGAATTGTGCATCGGCTCTTGTTAAGAGAGTGTGAGCTATTTGTAAACATTATTAATGCCTGATTAATAAAGGAGTTCACTGTTGTTCCATTTCTCAAGCGCTGGAGTAAAGCACAGCAACGCTTCACCGGTGGTTGAGGGCCCGGCCCTGGTGGAGCGATCTGCTGTTTGTATTTCTATTGGTTTATTTCTGTTGGGTGAAGTTCGTTTATTTATTGAGTTATTGCTAATTGGATCAAATACAGAGTCATTGTTATTCCATTCTTTACAAGAAGCATGATTCATGATTCAATTGTTATAAAATGTTGTTTTTCTGTATCTAATTCCAGTTGTTGTTCCTTTTGTTTATGAATTACGATAGTTGATTGTTGCGTGGCTGTCGACAGGATTAAAGAGTAGAAATATAGTTTTCTTGGTTATGAATTGAATTCACTGTTTATTTTACGCTGCTATTCAATTCCTGTTCATTGCTTTTAGATTGATGTTCCTTTCCAGTTTGTGTTTTAGATTTCATTTCCTTTGAGTTGTTTTCACTTGCTTTGAGATCTCTAAACTGTAGAGGGCAGAGCTAATCATTCCAGGTCCCCAGATTTGGTCATCTCACATCGACTTCTAGGGGAAAGTTATTACTACTGCATCCCTAATCGATGTCTAGCAAGGTTGCTGTAGTGTAGTCTTTACATTTCTGTCATTTGTAATTAGATTTCTTTTCAAGCAGATTTCTTTTCAAGCATTTATTATTTCCGCATTTGTATTTCTATACTACATCTTCACAAACATTACTCTTGTGTAAATAGCCGCCTATCGCAGTACACTCTTGAAATAAAAAGTCGTCCCTGGGTTGACAATTAATGTGAGGTAATTAGGAGTTACAAAGACACCTTTTTATCGCCCCACATCTGCCACCACAACATCCATGACCATACATTTAGCAGGAATCTGAGTAAGACTCACACACAGGTCTTTAATTAGGCCAAGGCATTTTACTCTGCTAGAGTCGAATGAATATAAATATTTGTAAGGATGGGTTATCTCTAGGCCTAGACTTTCCATGACTACCTTATGCATCAGGTTGTGAGATGCTCTAGAATCATGCATTGCATTATGAAGAATCTTGTCATGAATGTTGAGACTGATATAGAAAGGTGGAACTACCCCTTTTTGAAAATTTTCCTCTATTTTTAGACCAAATAAAGGGCAGGCTGGTCATCACTCAAATTTGCAGTGTCACTATTTTCACCTAAATTTAATGCTCTCAAAATTTTGCCTTTATATACATCCTGAGTGGCCAGCTCAGAGAGTGGGATAGAGATTTTAATTTTTGCAATCTCACTCTCCAAATTGAAAGTGGACTGACTCTTAGAAATGTTCAACTCTGTTTTGTTTGCCACTGCCTTAGTGGCTGAATTAGTGGGCTGATTCTCATTATGTACAGTGTTAGTGACATTTTTATCAGGAGCACTAACTGCAGTGCTAGTGCTACTAGTCGGCTGACTTTGTTTGTCAATGCTTTGGTTGTCTTCTCCTTTGTTCTTCCCAGAAATTTCAGCTGATAGTTTGCTACTTTCAGCGGTTGCTTTAGAAGATTTCTCAGGCCTTTTCTTGATGGTGACCTCAGGATTTATAGATTTGGAATTGTCTTGGCTCTTGTTACTTCTGAGTTCATATTGTCTGACCTGCATAATCGCATCTTCAAATCCAAGTCTGTAATCTTCAGATTATGATCTCTCCTTATCCCAATATGAAGGTGAGGGCTGATCTTCCTCTAAATAATAGTTATGGAGTGAATATTCTATTTCAAACATGTTTATTGTGTTCCCCTCAGACTCTTCTATGATTCCCTCATCTTCATCAAGAAAATTCTCTTGGAATGGGGGAATAACTTGTTGATCTGACTCTCTTTGTTTGTTGGGAGTAGCATTGTTTATTCTAAAGTTCTGGTTTTGGTTTTGGTTTTGGTTTTGGTTATTGACAGTGACAACCATTTTCTCCATCATTTGGTATAGATTTTCCACTTTTTTAGATAGATGATCATGATTTGGATCAGATGTGGAGGCTACATTGTCATCTCTATATGTCACCCTCTTCTCATATCTCAGTCTTGCTCTTTTGTCAATCAGATTTACCTCGATGTTCACTGCTCCTTTTTGCATATCCTCCAATGTGTTGTATTCTTTATCCCTAAGCTCATAGGCCATGTCAGCATCAAAACCTTCGGGGTATTTTTCTAGAGCCATGCCTTGTGGAGGTTTCATATGTGGAGGGAGGGCATTGTAAATGCTATTAAATCTTGTTGTGTAATCGTGGACACTCTCTCCTACGTTTCTTTTAAGGCTCATGTATTCTGCAAAGAGTTGGAGAGGGTTAGCCTTAGTTTCCCATTTGTTTATGAAAGTCCAATATAAGGCTGGAAGATCATTGATGCTACCTGGAGGTAGGCCTTTAAACCATTTCTTCACATCACACCCTAAGCTCTGGGCAAAGATTCTCATTTTGACTGTATCATCATCTATTTCCATGTAGTCAAAATAATCTTCCATCTTATCTACATGATGCTAGGCTGTGATGGACTCCTTTGCAGTGAAGTGTGGGATCTTTAACTGATAATAATTTGGCAAGGGTACTAGACGCTGAGGTAAAACCAGAGGTGCATACCAGGCTACCATGATGATGTTTTGATGAGGTAAAGGATTGACTTGGACAGCTGGTATGTGGATGATAGGGATGTTATGACTAGTGGAAGACTAATGAGAAGATCTAGGGTGACTAAGCCCCAAGTTTTGTATGAAATGTATATCACGAGGTGTAGAAGGAGGGGTATGTCTATTCCCAAGATGTCTACCACTTTGGGGTGGTGAACCAGGAAGCTCACGGTCTAGCTGGTCTAAAAAACTGAATGACCTAGTCCTAGGTAATCTATTAGGTAGGTCTAGGTCAAGGTGAAAGTGTGATAGAGTTGTAAGATCTTCTGGTGCAGAGTTAGCGCTATGGATGTGGTTGGAAATAGTTGGTCTTTTAAGCGTAGGAGCTCCTTTGAGGATACTCTCAGGGCTGTCAACTATCTCAGGTGGGTCTGGGTTAGGGTAAGCTCTTGTATGAATAGTTCTAGAAGCCAAAATGTTGTTTTCTAACCAAGCGGCTTAACCCTACTTGTTTCTTATACTGTGTTTGATGTTGTTATGGAGGCTGGTCTCCCAGTGGAGTCTAATGTGAACCAAGATAATCAGCAGGCCTACTGATCACCAGTGGAGTCTTTAAATCGTTTAGGGGACTTGCAGTCGCTAGGTGGAAGGTTCAGGAAGTTTTTGGAGGGTACACCGTCCACCACAGTGCTTATGAGATGTTCCCTTTCAGGGATATCTTCCAAACACAACAAACTCTAACCAGAGATTGACTGGGAGGGAATTTACCAGATGTGTCACCTCTGAAAAGAGGATGAGATCCGGAGGCTACCTGGCCCTTTCCAGACTCTGTCTAAGAGTGTGGGAGAACACAACAAATGGTACATAGGTTGATGTGTGAATAGGAGTGTTTAATTACCAACCTAACCAGATATTGTAGGTTTTTTGAGGCTTATGATGTAGTGAGGTGAGGAAAACTCAAAATTCCCCAGTGGAGTCGCCATTATGTTGGGGTTCCCATGTTTTGGCAAGGTTGGAAATACCAAAAGATGAGACAACATCAGAACCACTTTCAGACCTCAGGATCTATCGCTCCTGGGTCTAGAGAGGGATCTCTCTATGATACATCAAAGGTTTGTGTCTTTGAAGCTCAGTTTTAATATGTAAGGCTAGTTATAAGGCTCGGAGTTTGTTTTTTTTATTGTTTTGATTTGGTTGCTAGTTATCAGGAAAGGAGGATTCAATGTAAGACTAGGATGAGAAAAGAGAAAAAGGGCAGAGGTGAAATATTCCAGGAAGCATTCAAAGCCATTGGGCAATGGAGTTAGGAAATTATTTTCTTACTATCCAATGTGCAAGCTTTCAATTGGGCTAGTCATCCAAAACATTGGATCTTAAGGATGATTGTGTGATATGGAGTGATAGGAGAGGAGGAGACAACACAGTTTCGGGGAAAAAAGTTAAAAACTAGCTGGTCGCACAAGAATCTTAGTGGATAGGTCTAACTCTAATCCCCAGCGTTCCCAAATCTTCCAGCTAAATCCTTAACAAGAAGCATCTAAGAACAGACAACATTTAATTCATGCATCAGAGAGCAGGAAATAACATCCACTATAATGGTTAAATTATCTGAAATCAATTCTTAGATAACACATTCAGAAGAAAAACATTAATGGCAAGGAGAGAAGAAACATAGGGTACCTAACAAGGGTAAATCATATGCCAATATTCTGATGCAAGCTAGTAGAAACGAAATGACATGAATTAAACACAGAGATAGGAAAACATCATTGTTGCTTTAGATCAGGATCCAAAGAAATGTGCTTGTCATATTAAACATCAATACCAGTCAAGTACAATATTCCAATAGCAGAATACTCAGTCTGAAATCATATTCCTCAGCCTATCTTACAACTTTACACAGAGACTATGTCTCAAAAGAAACTTCTTGCAGTTCACTGATAACTGATCAACAACCTTTACAATATTTTCTCATGATTTTTATAGCAGAAAGATGAGCTGAGGAGGTAGGTGAAAACTAATTTCAGCATTAAAACTTCAGGAGAGGAAAAAAGGCCGAAGGCCACTCTGTATTAAATCTCATGCATTAATCTCTGGCATGTCTTGGATGAAAGGGTGATCATCTTCGGCCTCCATTTACTCTGGTATGGTCCTGATGTACTTGGCTACAGAACTCCGTAGTACCTTTGGTGTATAAAAAAAATGTGAATAAATGACTGAGGATTCTGCCATACATATGAAACAAATGCTCTGGTAGCTTCAGACTGTTGTCAGGGTGGGAATTCCTTTAGGAACACGGTGTAGAGTAAAAGCTGCATGGGCGCTTTGTCCTTTATGGAGAAAACATTCTGCTGGTGCGCAAACCCTGATATACATAAATCCCTGCGTGTCGTACCTTTTGTGCAATCCATGATGTCCTTGAACTGGTGCCTTTGCCTTCTAAAATCCTTGAAAAGGCTCAAAGTCTTCTATTTCTTGCCTCGAGCTCTCTGTTGCTCCATTTATATCTCTGACTGTGAAATATGTAGATTAATGGCGTTGGGACATTTCTCAAAGTTAAACTCTACTTTTTTAATGTAAGTACTATCGTAGGACTACCTCGACCTTTCCTTCATGATTTCTGCCTCTGCACACGGTCTTCTCCGGCATTTTCTGGTTACTGTGACAATGTGTGCAAATCATGGTGGCTTTCACCACCTCAAACCCTGCAAAATACACGAACAAGTTATGAAATCCATGACTAGGGAGGTGGTATGGATGACTGTGACTAGGGTAGCATGGCGTGGACGGAGGTGATGAATGCAGAGGCTTCAGTGGGGGAAAGTGTGGCACAGCAGGGACTGCGTTGGAGGACACCGGAGTAGATCATTTTAACGAAAATAATGAAATTTGACCTTTTGACTGAACATATACAATGGGAAAGGCAGATGTACGGTAAGACACGTGGAATGGTGACGTGGCAGGTACGAGAGATGGCGGAATAGTCAGTAGCAGGGGCAATTGAACGTGGATCGTCCAATCTCAGGAGGAGATTGACGGTGGAAAACTACGTAGGGCGATTGAATGGGGACCGTCAATCTGTAGATCAGATCGACAATGGAGATTAACTGGATGGCATGCCGTACCCTAAGCTATCGAGTGTGCATTTTAGTTAACTATCATGCATCTTCGGCGAGCGATAGCTGTTGGATGGCCCGCCCCAGATCGGACGGTCCACGACAATATCGCTGGGCATCCGCGTTCGAACAATAATGCGCGATGGACTGCGGTTAACACGCGAGGATGGAGGTTTTGAAAAAGTTACAATGGATGTGTGTCACGTGATGTATGGAATCACTGGCCGATTGGCAAATTCTGCCCTCTGCCCAAAGGCGGTGCGATGGAAATAGGCTGGTTTATGAATAATGTGTGGGGTCCACAGTGGTGGATAAACTTCAAACCGTTGGATTTGTGTGTAAATGGATGGAGATGGCGTGGTCAGGAGTTTGAACGGGGAGGCACAGACACTGTGGAGTCCACGATCACCGTCTGATCAACCAAGATCCACGGTTGATGTTGCAACCGATAAACGAATACAACAAGCGCCTTTCAGGCTAGTGGGTGGTTCTGGCGCTAGATCACATGGAGGAAGAGGTGTGGGGGCTTAGTGGGAAAGGGGCTAGGTCCTATTATAATGTTGGAAAGTGGGTTTTTAACCCATTTAATGCATTTGAAGGCCGAGGGAGGGTAACGATAGAGAGATAGAGGGGAAAAAACAGGAAACAAAGGGCAAGGGTGGGATTTCATGGGGATTATGGGAAGATTAAGGAGTGCAAAGGGGGGAATTAGGGGGAAAAGGGAAAAATAATAATATGGGGGAATTTTGCAGGGCTAAAAGGGGAGAAAAAGGCCTTTTTGAGCAAAATTTCATCATTCAACAAGGCTTATGGACAACAGATCAGCAAAGGGGAACAGTCAAAGGCAGGGAACTTTAACAAGACTTCAAGGATGATGTGTATCGGGGGAGATGCATTCCTTGAAGGCTCAAAAAAATTTAGCCCCCTTCTTTGCCTGTCAAAAATTTATAGGGGGGCTAACAGTGAGCTAACATACTTCTTAGGGCTTCAAATATCTTAGCAAGAGAAAGGAATATTTATATCTCAAGCCAAGTACATCAAGGAAATGCTCAAGAAATTCAAAATGGAATATTGCAAACCCATCCTTACTCCGATGGTAACAGGGTGTAAATTGAGCATAGACAACTCATCTAAGGATGTGGATCAGAGGTTGTACAGATCTATGATTGGTAGTCTTCTATATGTAACAGCCTCCCCGCCAGATGTTATGCAAGTAGTTGGACAAGTAGAAAGATTCCAAGCAGCACCAAAAGAATCACATCTTATTGTTGTCAAAAGAATTATTAGATATCTAAAGGGAATAGAAGAATATGGCTTGTGGTATCCCAAGGGTAACAATCTCATTATTCAAGCCTTTACAGATGCAGATTGCGTAGGAAGTGTTGATGATCATAAGAGTACTAGTGGAGCAGCATTCTATCTAGGTGGTTGTCTCGAATCATGGTTGAGCAAAAAGTAAACCTCAATCTCGTTATCTATAGCGGAAGCAGAATACATTGTAGCGGGAGAATGTTGTACTCAAGTCCTTTGGATGAAACAAACTTTGAAATATCTTCAAGTATAATTCGGTGATCCTATTTCCATATTCTGTGACGACAACAGTGCCATCAACATCTCCAAGAAACCTGTCGTGAATTCAAAAACAAAACACATCCCAATCAAATATCATTTTGTTAGAGAATAAGTCACTGAAAATAATATCAAACTTTAGTATGTTGGTAAAAAAGAACAAATCGCTGATATCTTCACTAAACCTTTACCTCATGAAGAATTTGAATATATTCTCCAAAAGATTTGGATTCTCCCAAGTTCTCATTATATTTTCCTCATTCAGAATATAAAGGGGGAGTGGAAGTGTGTACAGGTCCGTAGGATGGTTGTGTTTCAGGGGGAGTTACCCTTTGCCATTGATGTCAAAGGGGGAGATAATTTTTTAGGAAGAGATGTCATGATCACAGGGGGAGTACTTGTGTTGCCATCAATGCCAAAGGGGGAGATTTTTTATCAGCGGTTGTCATTTATGTCAACCTAAGCAGCACCGGGGGCTACCCCAATAATGCATGGGAATTTTGACCTACAAAATTAATATATTCTGAGTCAATAATGCTTTTGATGGTTTCTAATTTTTGAGATGTTTCCGTTGATATATGTCACGCCACGTAATTCTCCACAGTTTGAGAGATATTCAAGTTCGAAGTTTGTACCCCCAGTTAGTGGGCTAAAACCCCATGGGGTTGTGGCATGGGTCATTGAAATTCATAATTAATATTTTTTAGGCTCGTAAAATCCCTCCCACATTCACTTGTTGTAGCCCCTCTCAACCTAAGCATTTATATAAATTGTGATCCTCATATCCTCCTTATCTAATGGATTTCTCCATCTAAAACAGGCCATCCTGGAATTTTTCACTCTAAATTGTTTTCTACAAAGGTTCAGAAGCTGAAATTTTTATGAGGCAAAGAAAAAATCCTAAAGAAACTTCTGTAAAAATTTCAGATAAAGGTGCACAATATTTTCTGAGATATGATTTGTGGAAGTTAGTGTTTTTGTAGGCTCCTGAAATTCATCTCAAAGAAGTGACCTTGGGAAAATTGTCATAACTCTCTCACTGAGTATCAGATTGGTATTATGTAAAATGTGGAAGATAGTGCACGGATTTTAGTTTTGTTCTATCAATTTTAGAGCCAAATGAAGAAACAGTGACACGTGGAATTCCATACAAGTTTTCTCTACTGAAACTGTCCATAATTAGGGCATTATGACAGATTGGGCCTAAATATCCCTTGAAGAATCAAAATTGGGTCAGACCTGTGGCATTAGAAAGAAGACTCAGAGGACTACTACAAGACTGAAAATCACATATTGGGGATATGAAATAACAGATATACTCAAGATTCAATATCGAGCTCCTAGAAGGCAAGAAAAAGCTAGATCATGTGTTGTCAAGGGATGCAAAAGACCAAACTTTCTAGGGAAGAAAAGCAAAGAAAGGTGCAACAAAGTGTAGCATGACAAGAGCAGAAACCAAGTTGTATAACAACAACAATAAGTTCATCACATGAAGTCTTCAAGTGGGCATCACTACATACAGTCACTGTAAATGTATCATTGTACTAAGTCATTGTAAATACATTATTGTAAAAATTGTTCTAGTGTCTATTTGCCAAGAGTTGAAGAGGCAGTATTGGGAGGTATAGGATCATCATTTGGTGGTTGTGTCATAGTTGTGGTTATGGTCTAGTGTGTCTTCCTCTTCTACGTCATTCTATATCATTGTAAAGTGGACCATTTTCCCTGGTACGGGAGTCCATTCTTCTTTTATTCTTCCTAGGGTAGTGCTAGGGTGAGTTGTAGCTCATTGGGTGTTGGGGCATCCGTTCAGTTGAATACTAAATAATCTCAAGCATTGGAGCGTCCATCCAATGGGAGCTGGAGAAGAATTATTTTCTAGATTCTAGGAATTTGGATCTTTATTTTCAATTGGAGTTGAATATTAAAGAATTATTAGAAAAGCATTAGGTGGTTTTTGTCCCAGAGTGGGTTTCCACCTTAAAAATAGTGTTCATTTGTTTTCCTTTTGTTAACTGCTATCATTTTACAAACACTAATAATAATTGAATATTAACTAATTCTCTAATTGAAAGGGATACTGATTCACCACCCTCTCATTATTTCCAACAGGATAAGGTTAAAAATACGCGCTTCTTTAGTAGAGGTGTCAGGTAACAAGTCGATTGTAAGTTTTAACGATGGTATTTCACATTGGATTGGATTGGAAAGATAAATTCTAGACCATACACCAATTGAAAGGGGGTAGATTCAGTTGTGCTCCTCACCTAGGTTCGGCATGCCCACAAAACCGAGTACAAGATTAAATGCCAATTTTTTTATGAATTCCTATCATTCGTTGAAGCATTCGTTTAAGAATCTTGTTAATAGCCACAACTTGTCCATTTGATTGTGAATAATAAGGAGTAGAACTATCATGTAACCATCCTAATTTGTTAGTTAACTCATTCATCATATGATTGTGAAAATGCGAACCATGAACTGTAACTATAGCTTGTGGGACCCCAAACAGTGAAATGACATTATTGAAGGGAAAAAATGAAACTTTTTGTCCTATGTTGTTGAATGTAGGAATCACTTCAGCCCAATTGGTAAATTAGTCTACTGCGGTGATAATATAACCATGCCCCCAAGATGAACGAGGGTTACAGGTCATGAAGTCAATACCCCATTTTGAAAATGGTCCCACAAAGACAACAAGATGCATTGGCACTGGTGGTTTGTAGATTTTACAATCAAATATCTAGCATCCATGACAACTTCTAACCGCGAGGATGCAGTCGCGAAATGTAGTAGGCCAAAAGTAACTAATGCGGAGTATCTTCTACCACAAGCCCCAACGTGACAATCATTTAAAAAAAAATTGGCCTCCTCATGAGTGAGGCACCTTCTTAAAATTTTATCGACACCAAGACGATAAAGTGTATCGTTGATAATTAGATAATATTTGGCTTGGTATTGTTGGGTGTGGAGTCTGATTATCTTGTTTACTTTGTATCACAGCATAGGACCCATGTACCTTAAAAGGGGCGACAACGCCGCCCGTAATTAATCGTTGCTGTGGGGGGTCCAGGGGGGGCGACAACGCTTTTCGCAGCCCCTCCCTGGCGGGGAATTTAGGGGGCACTGCCCCCGAAGCTAAAAACAGATGTAAAATTGCCTTGTAAAAGTATAGTAATTTCTAGTCAATCTTCGCCGTTCATTAAGCAAATGATCTAACGGTAGAAGTTATGTTTAGATTAGGGTTTTTTTCCCTAGAAGGAAACCCCTTGTATATATGAGGGTATTGTATTGCGGCTGTGAATATATGTGTATTCTCGGAGCGAGAAACAGAGAGGGAGACTGTGAGAGAGAACAGAGGATATTACAGCGGATCTGCTGTAGGTTTTGTCTCTTCATTTTTGCTGGATAATAGAAAGGAAGGACTGGTTGTTCAGGGTGGACATAGCCCAAACTGGGTGAACCATGTATATATGTGTTTCTCTGGTTTTATGTGTTTTGTGTGCTTGTATTTTCCCACATATTTTATGTGTTGCATTTCTCCATAATATGTAATTTTCTAACAACTAGTATCAGAGCCGAAGGTATATTTGGCTGATAAACTTGCAGGAAAGAAGGGTTCCTGGTTCGAGTGGGAGCAATGGCGAATGATGGTAAGTTTAGGGTCGAGAAATTTAATGGCCAAAACTTCCCACTCTGGAAGATGCAGATGGAAGATTATCTGTATCAGAAATATCTATACCTACCATTGAGCAGAAAAACAAAGAAGCCGACGGCCATGACAGATGCAGAATGGAACATTCTCGATAGAAAGGCACTCGGAACAGTACGGTTGTGTCTTGCAGCATCAGTCGCCTTCAATATTTCGAAGGAAACAACAACAAAGGTTTTGATGCAGACGTTGGCGAAACTATATGAAAAACCCTCGGCCTCAAACAAGGTATTTCTTATGAAACGACTATTTAATATGAAGATGTCAGAAGGTGGATCTGTTGCAGACCATTTAAATGAATTTAATACAGTTACCAGTCAGTTAAGTTCTGTAGGGGTAAAATTTGATGATGAAGTTAGAGCTTTGTTATTCTTGTGCTCATTGCCAGAGAGTTGGAATGGTTTAGTAATGGCCATTAGTAACTATGTCTCTGGATCTAGTACTTTAAAGTTTGATGATGTTGTTGGTGCTATCCTTAGTGAGGAAATGCGACGGAAAAGCTCTGGTGAGACATCAGGTAATGCTTTGAGTGCAGAGTCTAGGGGAAGAAGAATGGAAAGAGGAAAGAGCTCGGGATATCACAGTAAATCAAGGAAAGGAAGATCCAAGTACAGATCAGGAATAGTGTGCTGGAATTGCGGAAAGAAAGGACACCTAAAGAAAGACTGTAGATCTCGGAAGGGAAAAGAAGGAGACACACATCAAGAAAACAATCATGAAGCAAATGTGACAGGTGATGTGTTACAAGATGCTTTGATTCTTTCTTTCGAAAATGTTACTGATTCTTGGGTTGTAGATTCATGGGCTTCATTCCATGCCACACCTGATAAGAAATATTTTCATGACTATGTTCAAGGAGATTTTGGACAAGTTCGTTTGGGTGATGATAAACCCCGTAAAATTGTTGGAATGGGTAAAGTTCTTGTAAAACAACAGAATGGAAACCAATGGCTACTAAAGGAGGTAAGGCATGTTCCAGATCTGAAGAAAAATATGATTTCAACAGGGCAGTTAGGCAGTGAAGGTTGTGTGACAAATTTCACAGATAAAACTTGGAAGGTCACCAAAGGAGCACTGGTAATAGCAAAAGGTGAAAAGGTTGGTACATTGTATTTATGCAATGGTATTTCTAACTCTGTTAATGCTTTAACTTCCAAAGGAGCAGATGCAAGATTATGGCATCATAGGCTCGGACACATGAGTGAGAAGGGAATGAAGATTCTTCACTCAAGAAATTTGTTGCCAGGTTTGAAGAATGTTGATTTGGATTTTTGTGAGAATTGCATTTATGGAAAACAAAAGAGAGTTAGATTTCTCAGAGTTGGGAAAGAAAAGAAGAGCGAAAAATTGGAGCTTGTGCATACAGATGTATGGGGACCTGCTCAGGTATCATCTCTCGGTGGCTCTCGTTATTATGTTACTTTTATTGATGATGCAACTAGAAAAACATGGATTTATCGTATTCAGAATAAATCTGATGTATTTGATACTTTCAAGAAATGGAAAGCTTTGGTTGAGATTGAGACAGGAAAGAAGTTGAAGTGTCTCAGATCAGACAATGGAGGTGAATATTGCAACAAAGAGTTTGATAGGTACTGTTAAGAGCATGGAATTCGTAGAGAGAAGATAGTTCCAAGAACACCACAATAAAATGGTGTGTCAGAAAGGATGAACAGAACAATCATGGAGCGTGCAAGGTGCATGAGATTGCATGCAAGATTGCCTTTACAATTTTGGGCAGATGCTATAGATACTGTTGTTTATCTAATAAACAGAGGGCCTTCAAGTTCCTTGGATGGTGGTATTCCAGAGGAAGCATGGATAGGTAAAAAGGTAAACTACTCTTTTTTAAAGCCTTTGGTTGTGAGGCCTTTGTCCATATTAATAAAGAAAATAGAACAAAGCTTGAGGCAAAATCAAAGAAATTTACCTTTATTGGATATGGTGCTAATGATTTTGGTTATCGCTTATATGATTATGAAAATCACAAAATCATTAGGAGCAGAGATGTAATATTCAATGAAAAGGTCTTGTATAAGAATCAGTTGCAGGAAAAGAAACAGGAAAAAGAAAGCAAGGAATACGCGGTTCTTGATGAGATATCTGAAAAAGTAAAGGTGCCTGAAAATAATAATAATCAACAACCACAGCAGTAGCAACCACCACAACAGCAACAGGCACCTCAAACACTTGAAAGTGGTGTTAGAAGATCTACCAGGATAAGTAGACCCCCTGAATGATACTCTCCTTCATTATATTATTTATTGTTGACTGATTCTGGTGAACCTGAATGTTATGAAGAAGCAATGCAGGTTGAAAGCATGAAGAAGTGGGAGCTAGCCGTGGAAGAAGAGATGGACTCCTTAATGCATAACCAGACTTGGGACTTAGTCAGGTTGCCTGCAGGTAAAACTACATTGCAGAATAAATGGGTTTACAGGCTGAAGGAAGAAGATGGAGGAAAACATAGGTACAAAGCTAGACTTGTGGTGAAGGGGTTTGCACAGAAGAAAGGTATTGATTTTGATGAAGTATTTTCTCCTGTTGTTAAGATGAATTCAATCAGAACTATTTTAAGTCTTGTAGCAGCGGAAGATTTACATCTTGAACATTTAGATGTAAAGACATCATTTCTCCATGGAGATTTGGAGGAAGAGATATACATACAACAACCAGAAGGATATGAGGTAAAAGGGAAAGAAAAATTGGTGTGCAGATTAAAGAAGAGATTGTATGGCTTAAAATAGGCTCCAAGGCAGTGGTATCTAAAATTTGACAAGTTTATGTCCGAACAAGGTTATACTAGATGTCACTCTGATCATTGTGTTTATCTAAACAGAAAAAATGATGGCAGCTATATTATATTGTTATTGTATGTAGATGACATGCTTGTTGCAGGGTCTAACATGCAGGAAATAAATGTGCTCAAAAGAAAATTGGCAAATTCCTTTGCAATGAAGGATTTGGGAGCTGCAAAACAAATCCTTGGTATGAGGATAACTAGACAGGAAAAATCACAAATTAACATTGTCTCAGAATGAGTACATAGAGAAGGTGTTGAAAAGATTTAATATGCAGAATGCAAAACCAGTTAGTACACCTTTTGCTAGCCATTTCAAACTTAGTAAGGAGATGTGCCCAAAGACCCACGAAGAAATGGAATATATGTCTAAAGTTCCATATGCATCAGCAGTTGGAAGCTTAATGTATGCAATGGTCTGCACAAGGCCTGATATTGCACATGCAGTGGGAGTTGTAAGCAGGTACATGAATAATCTAGGAAAAGAACATTGGATGGCAATAAAATGGATTCTCAGATATTTGAGAGGTACCACAAATCAAGCATTATGCTTTGGTGGTTTAAACATTGCTCTGCAGGGATATGTTGATGCAGATATGGCAGGTGACGGAGATAACAGGAGGAGTACTACAGGATATGTATTTACTGTAGGTGGAACAGCTGTCAGTTGGGTTTCAAAAATCCAAAGTGTTGTTGCACTTTCAACAATAGAAGCAGAGTATGTTGCTGCTACAGAGGCTAGTAAAGAAATGATTTGGTTATAAAGGTTTATGGATGAATTGGGTAAGAAGCATGATATGGACACACTATACAGTGATAGCCAAAGTGCTATTCATCTTGTAAAGAACTCAACATTTCATTCTAGGACTAAACACATACATCTCAAGTACCATTTTATACGGTCAGTATTGGAAGATGGAGAGTTGAATCTGGAAAAGATACAAACTAGCCAGAATCCTGCAGATATGCTAACAAAAGCTGTAACCAGAGAGAAACTGAGAACATGATCAGTTTCAATTGATCTTCAAGGATGACGATGAAGATGAGAAACAGCCAGGTCCAAAGAGGAGTCATTGTCCAACAAATGAAGCAACGGTGGAGTTGCTACAATCAGTCTTCAAGTGGGAGATTGTTGGGTGTGGAGCCTGATTATCTTGTTTACTTTGTATCACAGCATTGGACCCCTATACCTTAAAAGGGGTGGAAACGCCACCCGTAATTAATTGCTGTCGTGGGGGTTCCAGGGGGGGTGGCAGCGCTTTTCGGAGCCCCCCCTGGCGGGGGCTTTCAGGGGCAGCGCCCCCGAAGCTAAAAACAGATGTAAAATTGCCTTGTAAAAGTATAGTAGTTTCTAGTCAATCTGGGCCGTTCATTAGGCAAATGATCTGATGGTAGAAGTTATGTTTATATTAGGGTTTTTTGCCCTAGAACCCCTTGTATATATGAGGGTATTGTATTGCGGCTGTGAATATATGTGTATTCTCGGAGCGAGAAATAGAGAGGGAGACTTTGAGAGAGAACAGAGGATATTACAGCGGATCTGTTGTAGGTTTTGTCTCTTCATTTTTGCTAGATAATAGAAAGGAAGGACTAGCTGTTCGGGGTGGACGTAGCCCAAACTGGGTGAACCACGTATATCTGTGTCTCTCTGGTTTTATGTGTTTTGTGTGCTTGTATTTTTCTGCATATTTTATGTGTTGAATTGCTCCATAATATATAATTTTCTAACAGGTATCGAATAGGTCGCTAGTTAGATCGAGAGGTATCAGGTCAAAAATTCTAGGTTTGGAGATAAATGATAAAATCCCCATACAAAGGATTAGATGATCCAATCAGAAACATATACTCATCAGGAATAGATGGTTCCAATGTAGTAGCAGCACTATTAGACGGAAGATCACAGAGAAGCTCAGCGAACACTAAAGACTTATTTTACTTGGATTTGATGAATTCCAAATCAAATTCCTGCAAAATGACAATCCATTTTGAATACTTGCCCCCCAGAAATTGACATGATAAGATGTAAGTCATGGGGTTTCAAGCCGAAATGAAAATGGTCTTTTGGAATAGGATATAGTGGCGAAATATTTGGACAGCTTGAACAACCACCAAGGCAAGATTTTTTACGTATAAATACTTCACTTCTGTATCATTGAGATTACGACTCAAATAATATATCAGATGTTCTATCCCATTTTTTACTTTGACCAATACCATAGCAATGGTCATATCAGCCATGATGATATATAAGAAATAATTACTCAGATAATTGGGGGGATACATTAATGATGCCCGGACAAGAGTATCCTTGACAGCATCAAAAGAATCTTGCGCAACCTTATCCCAATGGAAGGGAATCCCCTTTTTCAAGGGCTAATTAAATCCTTTAGCCATTTTGGCGTAGTTGGGTGTGAAACTCCTTAGGAAGTTAGCCTTTCCATGAAGTTTCTGTAACAGAAGTAAATTTGATAGCGCATGAAAATCAAGAATGGCCTAAACCTTCAGTGGGTCTATTCTAATTCCTTCTTTTGAGATGCAAAATCCTAGAAAATGACAAGAACCAACACAAAACACACATTTATATGGATTGAGGCATATTTTGTAGTGTCAGCAGCGTAAAAAGAGAGCTCTCAAATGCATCGGGTGATCAATATGGTTTCATGAATGCGTGGGTAAATCATCTAGATAGGATTTAACAATGTGCTTGATGTCATTGAAAGCATAATCCATTGCTCTCTGAAAATTTTCCCCAATGTTCTTTAAACCAAATGGGAGTTTCTGATAAGCGAATGTGCCCTAGGGACATATGAATGTTGTTTTATATTGGTCCTCTGGGTGGATATTGATTTGATTGTAGCCAAAAAATCCATCCATGAATGAAAATATTTCACTTCCAACATAATCGTCAATAATCTGGTCGATAAAGGGAGTAGGATAGTTTTCTTTTGGACAAGAAAGATTGACACCCTGATAATCGACGCACACTCTGATGGTTCATTTTTTTTCATAACAGGAACAATGTTGGAAACTCACTGAGTTAGAAAAACATGGTATATGAAACCAACACTCAAAAGTTTTTAACTTTTGTTTTAATGGCAGCGGCCTTCTTCGGATGAATAGGATGAAGGTGTTGATGTACTAGCTTGACATTAGGGTACAGATTAATAGTGTGTTCAACGATACTATTATCTATGCCTGGAATTTCCTCGTAATGCCAAGAAAATACATCATGAAATTCACGAAAGAGTGAGAGATATGTTTCAAGTTCTGATGGAGAACAAGACACGACGACATGAATGTTTTCTACAACTCTAGGTTTGGTCGAAATATCGATAGTAATGGTTTCTTAAATATTTGATAAATTTTCTTGGAATCGATTGCATTAATAGGAAAAGAATTAAAAAATAAAGTTTTGATCAATGGGTGATATAGTTCACTAAGATTAACTTATTCGTAATCATGAAGATGGGAGTGATGATGATGATATTTCCATGGTTATCCTTCTGACATCAAGGTTTCTAGAATATTCTCATATGTCAAGAAAGTCGAGGAAAAAGGATCATATCAAGTACCGAAATATAATGAACAATCAACCCAAATGACTGAAGACGATGATTTTTGATTCGCCTCCCAATCCATGTAGATTGATTGCTATGCCAGCTCAATTGGGCTAGACAACAGAAATTTATCCAATGTAACAACTTCAGAATCACCCATAATATTCCTAAAGCCAGATGGAGTGGAATATATCATGCAGCAGGTCTCGATGCTTGCAATTTCTATTGACATCGTAGGCTGTAGTAATGAAAAGGTACCCATGAGGGTGGAATCCTTTAAGAGTCTTACACCAATGTTCTGAAGTGCACGTTAGGGTGCATGAACTAGCAGAATGCTTCCGATTACCTGGGAACTAGAGGCAAAGAAGGATAATTGATTGATGACTGCGATGACACCTTTATGTGGAAAGGCGGTCATTATAAAATATGTAAATATGATCGAAGTCATAACATATACCTATGGCCTTCCGAGCAAAATGTTGTAATCAAGGGGTCCATCAATGACCTTAACTTCAACATTTAATTTTTTTCCACCTAGTTCAACATGTAGGTTATTGATAATACCACAAGGCTTATATGTACGTCTATCGAAATATTTCAACGTCATAGGAAATTGAGATAGGCGGTGCGACCAAGTGACTTCCTGCAGTTTAGAGACATAATGCACATAGATTCTCCCTCATCAATAATAGTATGATGAACAAGGTGATTGAGAACATTTACTTGGATGGAGAATTCCAATTCTGCTGGTAATTGTGGCACATAGCCTGTATGATTAAAGACTATGAGATTGGAATCTGTCTCCACTAATTTCTGACAACAAGTCTTTCTTCTGGGAGGGAAAATATTGAAGCACCTCAAGCATTGACATAGCTAAAGGGGATTGAGCCAAATATTAAACTATATTATAATTTTGAGCAGCTCTTGCTCAAGGATTAAATGTCAATTTATGAATGACTCCCTTTGGTGGCTTAATTGTCAATTCAGGAATAGCAGTTGGCAGTGTTGATTATGTAAATGGATTCATGGTCGAGGTAGTAGGTTGATCAGTAGCTTCACTACCGTAATATTTATTATGAATTGACACCAAAACATCATTCAATGGTTTCATGAAAGATAGCATAAGCACTTGGGAACTAGAATTTGGATCCCTAGCAACCAAATTTGTGCATGAACTCATAAATGGATCTGTCAACAATGCGGATGCATGCGAGGTCTTAACCAATTTTGAGACTTCGGCGTGATGAGAAAAATCTCGAACAAAATTTTCCTCATTACATATTATGCAAGGGTAACGAGGTTTCCTGTTTCCAGTCGATCGATTAGATGATCTTTCCTACGGGGTAGAAGTTTAATTTTTCTTTCATTTCCCATTTTTCTTACTTTCAAGTTGCTTGTCACTTTTGCCTTTGTCAAATGACACGACATGGATTTCAGAAGAAGGCATAGGATAAGATGTAGTAGAGTGATGTGTGCTGGTCATACCAATCATATTTTCTTCAGCATCAGAGTTCTTAGATGGAGGAGGAACAATAAAATTAGATCATGGCGCAATGGGAATTTTATCGTAAAGTGTGCCAGATTGAGTGTAAATAAAGTCTAAATATTGGGCATGAGAAATGACCTGCTCTTCAGTTATGATGCCACCCTTAGCCACATCCTCATTTATAGATGGTAACAGGGACTTAATGAACCACTCATCAAGGATTTGATCAGGAACAAATGTCTTAACCATTCTATGCCGACGATGCCACTCATGAATATGATCAGAAATGTGAGCAGCATTAGTCTGTTTAAAATTAGTCTAGAGTTCCATTCCAGTTTCATATCATATTGGTAACTCGAATTCTGTCAAAAAGACAATAGCTAGGGCAATGAAATAATCAAATGAAGCTCTAGGTAACACATTTTACCATTTCACACTCGGACCAATGAGCGTACGCTGGAAAAGACGTAGTCGAACGGATTCATCATTTAGGGAGTTAGATGAACACCACAAATGATAAGTCATAACATGAGTCAACAAGTATTCCCTAGGGTTTCCATTGAACTTAGGAATATCTGAGGGTAATTTATGAGGTATCACTGGCCACCAAGGAGCGTAATTGATTGGATAATTGGTGAGCCAATTTAAATTTGGTAACTCTAAAGTCGAAACAAAGGGCAACTATCGATTTAATTCAGGTTGAGCATAGCCAGGGTATGATGGAATTACTTGGGAAATGGGCCTTTGAGCACCAGAATAAGGAATCTATTGTTGGTAACCTAGATAGGGGTTGTTTTGTAAGCAAACGCTTGAGGATTCTGTTGACCAAAACCTGGGTATGCTACCTGTTGAAAAGGAGGTTGTGGGATTTGTGCTTGTAGCTGCCAAGGGGTCTATCCACCAAAATTATAACCCAAACTAGGATATCTTGGATTCGGTTGTAGATAGGTATAACATGATTGCGGTTGCGACGTCCATAATATGGTAATTCAGCTTGTGAATAAATAATTCTCGATACATGTGGTTGTTGTAAACCAATCGAAGGATTTTGAGTCTTAGGGCCCAATACTTGAGGGTATTGGGTTGAAGGACCTGCCTGAGACGTTTGAGGTACAACAGCTTGAGTCTGTAACAGGGGTAAGGATGTATTAACAATTGGAATTGATGTGGGTGCAACAGGTTGAACCGGTTGATATGAGTGTACAAATGTTTGTGGTTGAATGGGTAGAGTGGGCTGCCACTGATAAAAATTCATTGTGACATTAGGATGACCAAATAACGATGGATTACTATTAAAATGGGTGACAATAGATTGCCCCCCAGTATGAGGAGTATAATAATATGGAAAATATTGTTCTCCAGATGCAGGGAGTCCAGTTGAAATTATACTGGATGGAATAGCTTGATATTGCCTTCATGATGTGTATAAAGGACCAAGCTTTTCAGTACTCACTATATATTTACCTGTTAGAATACTAGACGATGACATTGGTGAAGTCCATGGGTTTGAGGATGCACTAGAGAAGGTTCCAGATAAAGATTTGTAACCAGGTGGGACGGAAGGGAAACCATATAGATGTGATTCTAGTGAAGTTGTGAACATTGACGGGGTAGCAAGAGCAGGTGTTGTTTCAACTAGAATAGATGGTCCAACCGAAGATGTTGGCTCAGGCATGGTTATTTGACCAAATTTATACCCTATTGGATCTACGAGAACTCTAATAGACATAGGATCAACAAAAGCAGAGGTAGGTGATTGAGAAAAAGACTCATACAAGTAAATCTTCACCCCAAAATGAGTTGGAGTTAAAGGTCTTTCATCTTGTGGTATTTCTTCAATCAAAATTAAAATAGGTGGAAGGATTTCACCGTCAGGCCCAAAGTATATTTCAGAAGGTTCACTATGCGATATGGGAGACACAATGGCTACAATAGATTGTGGGGCGACTGATACAGGAACAAATTTAGGTTGTTCGACTTCAAGATTCAGATGTTATGGAAAAAAGGTGACAGGATCTAGATCAACTTCCAGTCGAACAACATCGGGTTCAGGAGCTATGGTCTCACTAATTGGATGGATTGTGACCACGGGTAGCTATGAGGAGTCCGTCTCGACAACAGTAAATGAACCAAGATTTGTAGAAACAACTTGTGCTGACTCTGGAATATGTGAGGATGATGTCACACCAGAGGTACTGATAGTACTAGTTTCTGTAGAGCGATGTTGCCTTCACCAACCATAAATGGCTTCCCATGGTAAAGGTGGTTTCAGTTCTATTCTATGTGAACGGTGGGGAAAGAGATGTTATTCTTCCATGATGACTGATTTATTTTATGACCAAAAAAAAATAAACAAAATAAAAGGGTAATTCTAGGCAAAAGGTTTACCAAGTAATTATGAAATGCAGAATACCTCCTGGTGAACCAAGATGTACGTGTAGGGAATCTCCCTGAATTTTGTGTTCGGTGTATCACAACTTACAAGGTGGCAGAATCGATTCACTATGGATTGATAGAAACCTAAATTTGTTCTCCCAAATATACGCTATTAGGTCCCCGTAGTTTTGGCAGATTGGCAATGACCAAAAAGACAAGGGTAACATCAATCCAGTATTTGGAGTCCTAGGACCTAGCCTTCCTGGACTCAGAAAGGGCTCTCTCTATTTTTGTGTAAAGATGTAACTTGATAGCTTTTAGGTTTTTGATTTTAGGCTAGTTATAAAGATTAGGGTTTGTTTGTTTGTTTTGATTGGTTGGGTGGGTTGTTAAGAAAAACATATAGATTAGGAGAGGTTTAGACCATTGGGCTATGGAGGCTGCAAAAGGTCTAGAAAGGTACAACAATAGGTCAAGGATGCTTCAGAGGGAAAGTATAACAAAGATAAATGGATCTCCAAGGCTTAGGTGAGTGAAGCGAACATTAAATTGTGAAAATAGTAGGTGAAAAGGGCAGTTAAGAATCCTTTTTCAAGTACTACAACAAGAAAGGATTTTAATAATACTATGCATGAAGACAAAACCAAAGAAAGGGCATACCCTACTTCTTTGACCAAACCTTAGCAAGCAAACATCAAGACAACAATCCAGTGAACCCTAGAGAGGAGAGAACTCCTAACCATCTCTAGCTATCTACCTTCAGATAAAGAAAACATTCAAGATGACATATATAAATTATCAAGAATTAGGGAACTCCTAAATTTCCTTAATCATACTACAAAGAAACTTTAAGGCAACCAGTCAAGGTGAGAAAGAGGGCAGGGCTAACCATATACCTCTTCAGTTAAACCTAATCAACAATACTTTGAAGTAGAGACCTCAAAAAAAATGTTTAAAGTGATTTCAAAGGGCAGGGCTAGCCATAAACCTATTTGATACTGACTCCATTGAATCATTCACGAGATAAACAAGCAATTCTATGGGTTTAGAGAGAAACTAAGAATTCTCTAAACTGACCTAGCAGAGGAAAACATGAAAGAAAAAGAAGAAGATAGAATTAATGAGCTTAGACAAAAAACCTTAAGATAAAATTTCTACTATGTTGTAAGAGAAAAATGAAACAAGATGTAAAACATAAGAAAGTGAAAACAAAACAAGAAAAAACATCACCACTTTCCATGTTCATGAATCCTGCAAAGTTCTTAGCTCCATTGTCATTCAGTCCAAAAATATTATAAGGATCCAAGGCCAAAATTCATAAAAAACTCAGAGCCTATGCTCAAAATAACAACTGACCAACAATTACAATGAGGCCTCACTGATGTATTTAACTAGCAAAGAGGAGGTGGAAACCCTAAGAGGCTTCTAGAAGTCATAAATGCCAAATTTGTCCATTAAGACCATGCAAGGACCAAGGCACATAATATCTATTACAATAAATGAAAGATAACTCAAACATAAATCCTCAACCAAATCTGGAGTGATCTTCCCAAAAAAATCTCGAAAATATCTTTTAGTGTTTTTTGTTGACTTTTTTGCAAGGGAGCAGCTTAGAGGTCCAAGGGCGCAACACCTACACCAAAACACTGAGTCATCGTGCAACCAAGTTTTGAAGGCCTTCATGATGTCAGAATGGGCTCTGTGATGGCTCGTTGGAAAGAATGTCAAGTCTAATTTTCAAAACTACCCTCATTTTTCTGATTGGACTCAATTAACCTATTCAAAAGTAAAATCTCCCAACGCTACTAAAGGCGCGGCACCAGCCCTGAAAACAAGGCAGAAAGGTGACATTTTGGGTGTTTTTGACCCTTTTGGAGGACCAAATCAACTCCAAATGACCTGAAATTTTGTGTGCATGCTTTAATTGACCTGAAAATCCAAAAATATAAACCATTCCTTCTGAGGATGCCCTGAGAAAAAGTTCAGTGCCAAGGGTGTTGCGCTCTTGGCCCTTAAAATCAGTCAAAAATGAAAAGTTAATAAAAAGTTCTCAAAACTTGGATTTGTCTTTCTCTTTGAGTTTGGGATGTTTGTAGGTATAGATCAACCAGGTTTTCAAGGTTTTCTTGGTTTTTAGCCTCATTGGTTACATTATATCCTTTATAAGCCTTATTTCCCTCACTACACTTTCTTCTCTTGTTTGATTCTTCAACTTTTCCCTTATTGGCACTCGCCTTTCTGAAAATTTCCTTCTCCTTTAGTTAAATTTGATTGTGCTCATGCATCTTTGGTATTTTTCCTTATTTTTTACTACCACTGCCTTGTAACCTTGTGAAACTTGCCATAAAAGACCTTAGGACTGCAAATAAAAATAAGGTGAAGGGATAATGGAAAGACAACCTTTGCAAGTGAATGACCTAGATAAGTGAGTGAAGGTAATGGTATAGGAATGTGAGTGAGAGGAAAAAACTCAAGGACATCCTCTTTGCTGCTTGTTGGAACTTTGCTTTGATACCTTACACTTATGTCAATTTAGAAATGAGAGAGAGAAATATGAAGTCAAATTGTCCCTTAAGGATGTTTGAAAACCCTTGATGATGATTTGAAGTAGCCTTGAGGTAGTTTGGAGGTTCAAATTGCTTGGAGGTCCCCCCTGGCCAAACACGTAGTGCATGCCTAGCCTATCAGGCGAGTCAGTTCAGCCAAACACGTAGCGGGTGAACGTGTTTTCGAGTCGGGTTGCACGCGGAGCACCTGAGTGCCTCTGTCGAGTGATTCAGGCAGGTGTGCAGCGCCCTACCAAGCACGAAACGCCTACCTACAGGCACATAGTGCTGAAGAAAAATGAAAAGGAAAAAGTGGCAGGGGCGCAACCCCTCAACACTTAGGCAAATTTTGATTTCAAAATTCAAAATCTCTTATTTTCTAACTTTTCTAATGATTTTTCAAGTGTATAAAGATTCATATGGAAAAAAAATGACCTATAATAGGCCTAGGAGTTAGTTTAAACTTTGTAAACCCACTTTGTAATGTTTTAAGTCATTCTAGCCTTTTCACTGATGCTCTTTTAGGCCCTTTGCCCTGTAGGTGACTGAAGTGGTAAAACTTCCCTTTCCTTTGATCTTAGAGCTTGCACATGTTCATTTTGAGTATTTTGTGACAATTTCACATAAAAAAATCGTTAGACCTTCTGTGGCTTCTATTATGAAACTTAACTCAATCTTTCACCATTTCTTGTTGGTAGTTTTCTGAGATCATTATTTTAAATTTCTTCTGATCCCAATGCTTTTGACATATTTATTTTCACACAGCAGCAGCCTTAAAAACCCTTTTACTTCCACCTTTGGAGCTCAACACATCTCCTTTAATCATTCTTGTCATGAAAAACCCTCTTTGGCAACTTTGGAATCTTTTCAAATAGAGACACCTTCAGAATCCCTTTGCTATATTCATGAGGTCCGAAGTTACCCTTTTATCTTCTTATCATATCTCATCAAACATCTCTGATAGATTTTTCTTGATGATTGGTTTTTGATGTACCTCCTCCATGGTTATTTTTGCATCTGATCCCTGATGTTGACACTGCCGGCCTACTAAGCTCCAAAACCCTAGTTCTTCTTAAGGTCAAGTGCTTCCTATCTTCTTGCTGCAAGATGTATTCCTTTAGGAAAATATCAGTTACCTTATCAATTTCCTTTGTTGAATGTGTTGGCAATATGATGCAGAGTGTTGTCCTTGATGGCAACCCACTTGATGAAGATGATGGCAACACTTGAAGAAGATGATGGCAACCTACTTCATGAAGTTGTACTTGAAGGAAACTGACTTGATATACTAATTAATGATGTAAATCTGATGTTCTACAAGTAGTACAGAATTTGCAGAAGTAAGAAATATCAGTATGTGCAAGAACAATGATGAAAAGTGTATGTCACAAGGCATACGCGGGTTTTCTTCATAAAAGTAGCGTATGCATGCGGGAAATAACGTGCCAAGTCGTGTATGGTCAATTGCGCTCTAAATATGTAAAACCAGGGGTTACTACCATGGTATTGACCCATTGTATTGAGCGCTGGTATGTCTATGTGATCCCGTCCAGGAATACCATTGGAAGGGTAAACCTATATAAGGAGAAGAAAATCATTGTGCAAGATGTGTGCATGAGTCTGGGTTTGAATGAATACTCCACTCTGAAGTATATCTATATGGAAAGGGTAACAGTTTGATGATAGATCTGAATCTGTGATGCACCTATGAAGAAATTGATGAAGAAGGTTATCTAGATTTGAAATGTATCTTCTAGATCTATTTATGGAATGTTTAAATCTGAGATGAGGCGAACATCTGTCTGAAAGTAAAGGGTTAAATCTGAATTGAATATCTGATCTGAAGAAGTATGCTTCTCTATAATATCTGAAGTTCTATACGCTAGTTTGTCGCAGCAGAAGCGCGTATATATGCAGGTTTGATGAAGAGAAATCGCGTATGGGCTGTTCTGTAATGTGCAGATGTATACGCGGGTTGATTTGAATGGAAGCGCGTATATACGCGATATCAGTAAAAGGAAAGAACGTATGAAAAACTAGGATTTGCTGAAGTTTGTGGTATGAGATATCTGATCTGTTCTGTTGGTTTACTGCTATCTATTGATGAAGTTATAAGTTTTAGTTTGATGTATGATTGAGCTTAAATGTGTGGAGTGGGTCCATTCTGAAAATACAATGAAAAGTGGCCTGCAAGTTGTGTTCTAAAGGAAGCTTTTGGATCCAGTGTGAAAATTGATGAAACGTGGTCCATGGTGGTGCTGAGGGTTGTAGCCTTCGATTCGAGGGGTTGTATCTCCACTGGAACTGAGGCTAGTAAAGCGAGGAGCGAGAAATTGAAAAAGCTCCCCTTCCGGGAAGAGCTAGTAAACGAGCGGGGGTCGTAGCTCCCTTCCAGGAGAGGCTGGTAAACGAGAGAAGGTTGTAGCCTTCTACAGGTGGGTGCCTGCGTGCCGGTATGAGTCTGCGCCAGTACATGGTTGTAAGATTTTTTCTCTATAA
Organism: Pinus albicaulis; assembly: GCA_034641835.2. NCBI lineage: Eukaryota > Viridiplantae > Streptophyta > Pinopsida > Pinales > Pinaceae > Pinus > Pinus albicaulis. The sequence continues at coordinate 323,710,717 of CM076571.1, forward strand.
TAAAATATTGAAGGCTGAGACAATGGCAGTGGTGGTTTTCTCCCGACTTGAGTTTCCACCTAAAATCCTGGTGTTCATGTGTGTTACTTATGTGTGATGATTTATTCTGTTATTACTGCACATGCTTACTGTTAACTAACATCAAATGAATGAATGTTGCAAAGAATTAAGTTAAGAATTATCTGCATAATTAGATCTCTATGCATACACGAGTTTTATTAAGGATATCCGTGTATATACGCTAGTTGGCTTCAGAAAAGTAGCATATGGGTTTTAGTGAATGGAAAAGTAAAAGTTCTGAGTAAGTCCTAAATACTAATTCACCCCCTCTCTCATTATTTTTCCCAACAATTGGTATCAGAGCAGGTCCTTCTGCAGAAGCTTGATCGCTTGAAGGAGATCTGTCGCAATGGGAAGTCATGAAGGAGTAATGTCTATAAGGCCACCTCTATTCAATGGAGACAATCTGTTATTCTGGAAGATATGAACAAAAGCATATCTGCAAAGTCTTGGTGCAGAAGTATGGGCAATCGTGGAAGAAGGTTATCAGTATCCGGCAAGTATTCCTACTGATGCAGCAGAAAGGAAGAAATATGAAGTCAATGCCAAAGCAGTCAATGTTTTGTTAGGAAGCATGTCTGAACCAAAATTTGCTAAAGTGATGCAGCTAAATTCAGCAAAAGAAATATGGGACAAAATCATTCTGAGCTATGAAGGAGATACAAAGGTAAAAAGTGCAAAACTCCAAACTCTCAGAATTGAATATGAAAATTTAAGGATGCATAGTGATGAGAGTATTGCCAGTTTCTTTTTACGTCTAGATGATATTATAAATCGTATGAGAAGTTTGGGTGAAACCATAACCGATACTACTCTGGTGGAAAAAGTCTTAAGATCTTTGACTTCAAAATTTGAGTCAAAAGTATCAACTATTGAAGAAAGGCAAGATCTGAAAACTCTTACTATTGTTCAACTACATGGTATTCTGACTGCTTATGAAATGAGACAAGGAGGTCCCTCTCAAATCAAAGAAGCTGCCTTTAAGGCGTGTGCAAAAGGAAAAGAAAAGGAAGTTGTCAAGGAATCAAGTTATATATCAGAAGAAGAAGAAGCAAATTTTGTGAGAAGACTCCAACGAGGTACTAGAAGATTCAGAGGTAAGCTTCCCTTCAAATGTTTTGATTGTGGAAGAGTGGGTCATTATGCTGCTAAATGTCCTTATAAACAATTTGAAAAGGAAAAGAGTTATTATGCAAATGAAGATAATAATGAAATGTCAAGTGAAGATGAAGAAGATTCTGACCAAGATCTGCTAGTGCTCATGGCAAAGAAGCAAAAGAAGAAGGCTACTCAAGAAAAGAAGATATCTCAGAAAACATGTGCAACAGAAAATGAAGAAGAGGAAACAGGTATTGATTGTTGTTCTTGTAATCCACTCACTTGTGCATGCAGTGATGAAGATAGTGAAACTAACAATATAAGTCTAGAAGAAAATCTCAAGATCAATGATGAAAGTAATTTTTGGGATCAATTTAAAAAGAGGGAATCTATCCTCAAGGATGTGATCTCTAGATTGAATGAACAGATAGAAACAATGAAGGGACAGATAGAAATGTATCAAAGACTGCAGGACAAAGTAACCAATCACAGTGAAGGACTTGAAGCAGAAATCATCTCTCTAAAAGCAGACCTTGAAGCATCAAATAAGAAGAATGAAGAACTTCTACAATCATTTGAAAAGGAAGGACGTGAAGCAGAAATCATCTCGCTTAAAACAGATCTGGAAAAATCAAATAAGAAGAATGAAGAACTTTTACAAATCTTTGAAGAGCAAGAAAATGGGTTGAAAGAAGAGATTCTAAATCTGAATGATCGAGTAGAAGAAGGAAAAAGGGTTGAAGAAAGTATGAAGAATCAATGCTAGAGCTTGGAGGTTGAGGTAAACATTCTCAAAGGTAAATTAGAAGAAAAGGATAAGATTTTGAGGTTTCAAATTAGTACTAAGATTCTGGACAATATTCTTAGTAATCAAAGATCACCTGCTATTAAACTTGGTCTGGGTTTTCATGAAACGGTAAAAGGAGATCTAGTTCACAAGGAAGTGCTAAAGATTCAAAGAATGTCAAAGCAAAACTTGAAGTGTTGAAAGAAACAAAAGGTCAACCAACAATCATGAATTCTCAAACGAAATCATTCAATAATGTTGAATGCTTTAAATGTCATAATTATGGGCATGTTGCAGCAAATTGCAGAAGCAGATCATTTCAGTCACAATCAAACAAATTCTATTTAGAAAGGTACTCTTATTGGTTCAAGGGATATTTTTTTTCATGCAACAAGTATGGTCATAAAGCAGTTGTTTGCAATAGAAGGAAGAATAGAGAAACACACTATGATCCTTATGCTTACTTCTCTGGTCACATGAGATGCTATGCTTGTAACAAGTATGGACATGTGGAAAAAGAATGCAAGATGAACAGATCTGAGAAATTGGATAATTTCCATCACCCAATTAGAAATTTCAAGCAAAGCTGGAAAAGGAAGGAGGACCAGTCAGAAACGTAGGGAATATTGACCCTACTGCAGTCATCTACTTCTAAAGCTTACTGCTCATAATGACTGCAGGAATTATGTGAGATACATTATAAGGATTAGTAATGTATCATCACAGGGGGAGCAATGTATGATGATTCTCATGGTTGATTTTGTTATTCTGGTTATGTTTATTTCTGACAGAGCATCTGATGTGAAGAAGACAGGTACAGGTGGTACAACTTCAGGCGGAGATGAAGGAATGTGAAATTTTCTATGTTTCACTTTCCATACGCAGGTTCTGTGAACTAAAGTTGCGTATACATGCGAGTTACAGTGGAGACAGTCACGTATGCATTTATGATCAGGAAATTTGTATGACATCTGAAGATCAAGAACACAAGTTCAGGGGGAGCATCAGTCTGACTACTAATGATTGTATTATTGGCACTGTATCTATTTATTTCTCAGTCCTAAATGATAATGACATGTTACATGGTTTCTTATGATGAGATTGTGGATGAGCCTTGATTGCTTTGTTTTCACACATGGATAAGAGGGAAGTCTTGTGATTCAGAGACAATGATAAATCATGCAGAGTTTGTTGCTGGTTGAGACCTCTTTTAATTCTTACACATGTTACATGATAATTCTTGAAGATCTTGGTGATATCAGATCACATGAATGATTTCTTGACACGTATTTTTTATTGTAGAAGTTGTTCTGGTATGATAATTCCTCTTGGGAAGAATATGTTGATGCTGCAAAGAATCTGAAGGCTTGGTTACAAATGTGTTTATGCTACAACCATTGGATGACGCTTGAAGACACAACTACATTGTCCTATCTATCTGCTCTCATATATTCCAGGGAAGCATTCAAATATCTTAGAAAGAAGCTGAAAATTGTCTCTGCTACACAAAGGATCGGATCTGGTTAAAATGTAGAAGATGGAATTGGATACGCGGATTTCCTTAAACACAGTCGCGTATATACGCGAGTTCATACACAGAAAACCGCGTATGTGTGGTTGCTGATAATTTTTCTGGGTCATCATTTCTTCAGCACAAGCTGCGGTGCTGTTTGGTATCTCTGATACTGTATGGTTTCTTTGGTAATGTTTCAGCTCTTATATTTCTGTTTCATTCTCTGATTTTGGGTGAGGATGCTTTGATGATTTTCTGATTGAAAGTATTCAAGATGCACAAGCAAAGGGGGAGATTTTGTCATATAGAAAGGATGCATTGGACGCACAGTTTCAGGGGGAGCATTAGCCTTGTTGAGTATAATGCATTGTTGGCATTATGATGGTTCTGTAATATGATCTCACTCTTGAGGTCCTTCTGGTATTGGTCATCAAAAGTCATATTTGTAATTTGATGAAAAGGTCATGTTTAGACCTATGATGTAAAAATTGTAATATTCAGTCATGTAAGGACTTGTTCAAATTTGTAAACCCACTTGGTTGGGTACTTGAGTCACTTATGTAAATCCACTTGGTTGGATCATTTGATGTAAGTATGAGTCCTTAGTGATAGGAAGGTCATAGAGTCATGTACTTCATTGAAAAATATGTTTGAACATTCAGCATGATCTCAGGGGGAGCATGGTAACTTCAATGTACATCATATCTACAACGCTCTTCTCTCTACATAAGGAGAAAAACCTTGTGTTGGTTTTGATCTGCCCTTTTCCCTTGATGTCAAAGGGGGAGAGTGACATGGTGTTTGAATAGGGGGAGAATATCATTATGCTTAATGTATCTATCTGTTGTGATCAAACACCATCGTGGTTGCCATCAAGTCCAAAGGGGGAGATTGTTGGCAATATGATGCAGAGTGTTGTCCTTGATGGCAACCCACTTGATGAAGATGATGGCAACCTACTTGATGGAAACTGACTTGATATACTAATTAATGTTGTAAATCTGATGTTCTACAAGTAGTACAGAAGTTGCAGAAGTAAGAAATATCAGTATGTGCTAGAACAATGATGAAAAGTGTATGTCACAAGGCATACGCGGGTTTGCTTAAGGAAAGTCGCGTATGTACGCGGAAAAGGACATGCCAAGTCACGTATGGTCAATTGCGCTCCAAATGAATAAAACCAAGGGTTACTACCATGGTATTGACCCATTGTATTGAGCGTTGGGTTGTCTATTTTGATCCCGCCCAGAAATACCATCGGAAGTGATGTGGTTTTGGCTCATGGTATTGCAAAAGGGTAAACCTATATAAGGAGAAGGAAATCATTGTGCAAAGTGTGTGCATGAGTCTGGGTTTGAATGGATACTTCACTCTGAAGTATATCTGTGTGGAAAGGGTAACAGTTTGATGATAGATCTGAATCTGGGATGCACCTATGAAGAAATTGATGAAGAAGGTTATCTAGATCTGAAATGTATTTGTATCTTCTAGATCTGTTTGTGGAATGTTTAAATCTGAGATGAGGTGAACATCTGTCTGAAAGTAAAGGGTTAAATCTGAACTGAGTATCTGATCTGAAGAAGTATGCTGCTCTATAATGTCTGAAGTTCTATACGCTAGTTTGTCGCAGCAGAAGCATGTATATACACGGTTTGATGAAGAGAAAGCACGTATGGGCTATTCTGTAATGTGCAGATATATATGCGGGTCTATGTGAATGGAAGCGCGTATATACGCGATATCAATAAAAGGAAAGCGCGTATGAAAAACTAGGGTTTGCTAAAATTTGTGGTATGAGATGTCTGATCTATTCTGTTGGTTTACTGCTATCTATTGATGAAGTTATAAGTTTCAGTTTGATGTATGATTGAGCTTAAATGTGTGGAGTGGGTCCAGTCTGAAAATATGATGAAAATTGGCCTGCAAGTTGTGCTCTAAAGGAAGCTTTTGGATCCAGTATGAAAATTGATGAAACGTGGTCCATGGTGGTGTTGAGGGTTGTAGCCTTCAGTCAGGGGGTTGTAGCTCCCTTCCAGGTGAGGCTGGTAAACGAGAGCAGGGGGTTGTAGCTCCCTTAGAGGAGAGGTACAGTGGCAAGACGGTGTCATATCTCCCCTTCCTAGGAGAGGCCAGTATGAGACAAGGTTGTAGCCTTAACGGGTGGAGTGCACAACGTCTTGGTATGGTACGCACCAGAGTACATGGTTGTAAGATGTTTTCTCTATAATAAAATATTGAAGGCTGAGACAATGGCAGTGGTGGTTTTCTCCCGACTTGGGTTTCCACCTAAAATCCTGGTGTTCATGTGTGTTTCTTATGTGTGATGATTTATTCTGTTATTATTGCACATGCTTACTGTTAACTAACATCATATGAATGAATGTTGCAAAGAATTAAGTTAAGAATTATCTGCATAATTAGATCTCTATGCATGTGCGAGTTTTATTAAGGATATCCGCGTATATACGCTAGTTGGCTTCAGAAAAGTAGCGTATGGGTTTTAGTGAATGGAAAAGTAAAAGTTCTGAGTAAGTACTAAATACTAATTCACCCCCCCCCCCCCCTCTCAGTATTTTTCCCAACAGAATGACCTCTTGACACTCTTGTGGAAATGCTAAGTACACATTCACCTCTTGTAGAACTCGAAGTTGATAAAGTAGTCCTCCTTGGAGATTTTATGATCTTTCTTGGACCGCCATGTGCTGATCTTCTTTCACATTTGAGCCAGCTTCTAGCACAGGAAAAATAGAGCTTAAAACACCAATCATGATCCTACAACCTATGAAACCCTAATTACCTAGTGGGAGGGTCCTTTGACCTAGTATTTGACTGAAACTTGGTTTGGGGTCTTCAATTTTAGAAATAGAGTATTGAAAAAGTGGTGTATTGAAGATCCAAAATCCGATGTACTTGATTTATCTATAGAGCCTACAAAGATAGTTTTGAGACCATCAATGCTCAATGAATCTGGGAATAATGGGAATGAGTGGTCTATAGGAAAACCCTAGATGAAAAAATGGAGTTATGGGCAAGGGAAAAATAGAGTAACGAGGTTATGGGTAGGGAAAGGATGGAAATGAGTGACACAAGCCCATAAGGGGTCTTGGGAGTGGGAGGGTGACCCTGAAATGTAAAAATGATAGGATAGTGGAAATTTTCTTCTAAGGATAATGAAGGCAATGAGATTTCTAAAACTCACAATGTTCAAAGAATTCTGTTTTTAGAAATATAGTACCGATATTTAGTCATCTACGGATAGTAAAAATTACTGATGAATAACATACCCGAAGGTACGTGGAGGCCCAAGTCTGTATTAGCGCTATCTATTGCAAAACTGCATAGTGAGAGTACCCCCTTATCCTTTTTGTACGAGAACACTGCCCTATATACCTAGAGCCACGTGGAAGATCTCATATATACTTATGTACATGGAGTGAGGTATCACAATCAGAATGCATCGCAGTCGAGTTAGCAAAAAATGTTATGTTTAACGACGCTGAAACACGTTTATATCCTAGACCTTCTAAATGTTATTGTTATGGTTCCAATGCTTTCTTAGGTAAATTGATGTAAATTTTAAGTTGATCTTGTTTAGAAAGTTTGTCTTTGAGGTTTAGCACGTGATGTGATAGAAATTCCTATAAATGAAAACTAAAATTATAAGAAAAGTTTTCAATTTTAGCATTTTTAAAATGAAAATCCTAGCTACTACGGGAAAGAGAAATCAGTTTTAAGAAAACAACAAAGAGCACAAACTAAAATGCAGCTTTCCTAACTTGTTCCTATGCAAAAGGCACAATTCACTATATGCACATGCATGTTTTTCTTTTCAACTCCTTTAATGTAAATGAAAGAAAGGAAACTATATGCATCAAATCAACAAAAACAAATTTTTTCTTCTGTGAGAAATGAGGAATTTGACAACAATTTACCTTTTAGGAAAAACGAAGAATGGAACTACAATTTTTCCTACAAGAAATGAAGAATTTAACGAAAATTTCCTTTACGAAAACAAATGGATCTAATGCATAAATAAAATACTTTGAATTTTATTTTCCAATGATAAATAAAAACACTAAAGAGACATTGAGCAAAATTACTTTTCAAAGGAGGAAGAATCAGGTAATTTCATTGGTCTCTGGGAGGTATCAGAAAATTGAGAAGACAATTAAAAAGTGGATGAGAATGATAGCAATGACAAATTTGAATGGAATTTTGTTGGATAAAGGGGAAACACAGTCTCTAAGGGGAGACAGTGCATTGCAGTGCACCCCTGAGTGGGAGACAGTGCACTGGAGTGCAATGTGCCTTGACCAAGAGTGCATTGGGTGCAGCAGTGATTGAAAATGCAAGTTACAAAATGCACTTCTAATGTAATTATTTCATTCAAAGGTATAATAACTGAAATTATATGCTACTGATGAGGATTATTAGAGGCAAAAACACCAGGAATGATAGTAAAATCCCTAGTAGAGTTGCCAATTTTTTATGTAGAATTATTATGTATAGATAAATCAAATTCCTTACGTGTGGTGCCAGGAACTTATAACAACAAATGAAAGACTTTGATATCACTTTATCTAAAATAAATAGACACATATAATGATAGAAGAACCTACTTGCAATCCAAGCACTTTCCTTCTCCTTCTATCGCTTTTGATGTCACCTTCAATCCAACTCAGATCACCAGATTTATTCTTGCAAGTATAAACAGAGAACAACAAAAAAATGGCAATATACAAATGCCTACTTATCTTAATCACTCAATTGATTAGATGTGAAACATAGATATAATTTATGAATCCATTGCATGAGAAATAGAAACATAAACAGATACATATATGGGAAAATGAACATCAATCTTTATTAAAGAGTAGAAGGGGGAGGTTACAACCAATGATCGATTTGATGCCACTATCTCCAACTTCAACCCAGCCTCATCACATCCAACATCACACCAGCAGCATATCAGTACTTTCACTCTCTCAAATGAGAATCCAACAACATTTATTTACTAAAATTATTCCTTCCCTACCACTAGGATCTATGCTCAATTTATAGCGAAACTGATGGTAGTTTGTCAATGAATGACTTTCTAATAATAGGCAAGACATGTTTCCAAGTTTAGAGGTGTTATATGGACACTTGGATTCGAAGTTGACACATATGGACTCTTCTAAAAGGCACTGGCCATGTGGAGATTCCGAGAACAATGAGAATTACGCTCCCAGGTGACCAATGCACTCTTGAATGTCAAGAAGTGCATTACAGTGCACCCTTGAATGGAGGATGTTGCATATGCAATGCTGTTAGTCCATTTAGAGGCAGTGTTGGTGAGCTCATAAGTGATATAACATATGTTTCAAACCTTGGAAATATCACAATAAAAGCCATGAATTATTTTTTCTTCTCTTAGGGAATATAGCAACTGAAATGTAAGGGGATGAAAGACCTTATTTCATTGGTTCTGGGGATGATGCCCAGTTTGACCAGGTCATGGGGGATTATGCCCAAATTGACCTATAACATATGGGCATGTCGAATGTATTAGAGTAGAGGACTCCAAAAAATTTATGATTTGTGGACACATATTATGGATATGCATATTTTTATATCTGACGACTATATGGCTCACCATTTGACTATGTTTATCATCTTATGTTAAATGCATGTGATAAGTGCTAATCTAAAATATTGTTTTAAATGCTATCTACATCATGATTTTGGGCTCTAGGTATGTGACTGAATGTAATGGTTTCAAATGCACGCATTAAAAGCTTCAGTCGTAAATATCTTCTAAAAAGGACATGGTTATTCACACAATATACCCCATTCAATTGCGTGACAAACAACAGGGAATATAAACTAACATGAATATGAGGGATGTGATGGTCAAGGGAATTGACTAAAAAACCTATCACTGCATCATATTCGACCTTATTATTGGTGGAAAATCCAATACATATGCCATTGGAAAGGACTAACAAATGTATGGGGGTAAAAATGGCCTAGGTTTCCAAGGCTAGATTCCACGAGTAGCGACTTGCACCATTGGCATAACCGATGTAGGGTGTGGATGAAGGATCCATATGAAAGGTGTCACAATACAACAAATGAGATGATGATGAGTGATACAAGAAACTTGAATGCATGGCAGAAATAAAACACGCATGAGGGATGATGAGGGTAAATTTTGTGTGTCCCTTACACTTGTTAAAGATATGGTCAATACATGGTGTAAGGAAGTTGTCTTGGGGACAAAATTTATTCAAGTCATGAAAGTCCATATAGAAATGAATGCTTTTTTTCTTGAGAATGGGATAGGAACAACCAGCCTTCTTGAGCTTATCAATTTTAGTTTTGAGAGCCTCTCATAGAGAAGGATGAATGTGTCTCAACTTTTGACAAATAGGGTAGACACCAGGTCATGTGTCGATATGGTGTTCGATATTGGCTGGATCAAGTCTGGGAATCTTTGAATAGGACCTGGTAGAAGCATTACAAAATTATTTTAATAGCTTGGTGTAAGCCTTAATGTCTCTGAGGGCACAATGTGCCTCCAAGGCAATGTTTTATTTTTTGAAAGAATTAGGTGCTAGAATGGGATTTCTAAACCAATCGACCTCATCCGAGATGAATTCTTTAGACTCCACAACATACTAGTCATGGGAATACTGAGGAGGGAAGTACACATGATGGTGCATATCATTCCAAGGAAAGTCAGGGGTAGTCCTTTCTTCCATAATGTATTCATCAGAATGAAAGATGGGGGGACTAGTAAAAGAAATAACACTTGACGCGGGAGGGCTACATGATACATCATCATGAGAGAAATGGTTCACATACGCATCGCTACTGAGGGTAGAAAAAGAGATAGTAGATGAAACATCTACCGATTTTCAGCCCAAGGTGATTTCTGAAGGAGGTTTAGTCAAAACAACAAGGAATTCCCCATAGGGGTTTTCCGCCAAAGATCTCATGGATGATGACATATATATGATAGTGGTTGAAGGCTCTGTCATCTCGATATCGGGTGGAGGTATCACAATGGGTGTAGAAATTTCCTTCGGTTCGGTAGCAGACAAACGTCAGAGTAGAGGAGTAGAGGATCCACTACGTTCAGCCTCGATTCGGTGAACAACCTCAAGGGTGTCACAGAAATCGTCGAGACGGGGACAGAGGTGAGATTAGTGGCCATAAAGATCACACAAAGCACAAGGGTGTTTCATACACAACGTGCATGGAGGTGACCACTTCAGAGGTTTAGGAGGAGCAGGATTTGTTTGGGCAGCCTTATCCTTAGGTTCCTTCTTTCTAGCTTTTCCCCTTCACCAGATGCCTTCGCAATAGGAGGAGCTTCCTGTTGAGGTTGATGAGGCACTGAAACAAAGGGAGGGGTCAGAGCGACCAGTTGGACTGGGGTCAAAGAGGTATAATATTTGAGCTGACCATGTGGAGTTTCGGCTCAGGGATCAATGTACCAGAATGGGATCCCTAGGGTCAAATTGGGAAGGCTTAACGTAGCCATAACAGGCATCGAAAAGACTCTAGAGGGGGGAGCTAGAAATGGCATCTGGCCAGAAGGGTAATGACCATGGAAAATTTTAGGGGCTAATATTCGCAATTGGGCTAATTTTCCATGGATTTTCCTAAAAAACGTTTCGTCAATTTCCATTTTTTCTAAAAATGGTTCGCCCAAATTTTAAAATATAAAATTATTTTACTTCAAAAATTGCCTACTTTATATAAATTCTATTTATAACATCGTTATAAATTTGAATAATTTTACAAATATAACAATAAATATTTTGTAGTTTTCATATTGGGATTAGTGACATTCACCAATGTTTTAAACTTCGAGATAATTTTCTATCCTTAAAATTTTCCCTGCCTGGCGGAATGGATCCCAAATAGTTAAGGCTAGGGGGAACCATTCCTGGTTGAAAAGGAGTGGAAGAGACTGTTGTGTGGATTAATCCATCTTGTGGACAAGAACGATCTCCCTAGTACTAAAAGTATCTTGCAACAAACAGCCAAATAAACTAATCTTTCTCTAAGAATATATGATCTACAAAAAGCTCTATAGAGGTGTAAAAGACTTACCATATGTCCAGCGCTTGTTTGAAGTCGTTGTTGTCTCTCGTGCACTTGAAGTAGTTTTCCTCGTAAACCTGCAGTCACAAACAAGCAAAATATTACATAGCATCTGTATAGAAATCATCATAAACCATGCTTATCATAGTGATCAAGGAATCTATGAAATAAACCATTAACTGAAATCTTATTGAGAAAAATGAGTATATTTGTATTAATTTCAAAAGAAGGAAAACCTTACAACCTGAGCCTTGATGTTGCACAGGCCTTCCCAGGGTCTGAAGCAGAAGTCTCCTCTACTTTGATAAGCTCTGCACTCCTCCAACCAAGATGAATAGAGGTATGTAATCTCTCCTCACAAAAGTCTTAGTCAACTAAGTCTGAATCTCAACAGCACTTAACTTCAAATATTCTAAAGCTTGAACTCCCCTTGAGGTTACCAAATTCATTTTTTTATAGTGGAAAAGAGGAGGTTTTATGTTCCAACTATGAAGGGATAGAATCCTCCTTCAAAGGGACAAGCTCCTCACATCAAGGGGTTAGCTCCATAAGTTAAGGGATACATGCACCTCATAAGAGCGGTTCTACCACCGCAAGATATTTTCTGGAAGCTTCTAGAATTTACTTTTATTGAGCTTTTTGGGATTTACTTGCGCCATTTTTATCTTACAGGGGTCCACACCTATAACACAGATAAAGTGCGTTCAGGTACACAAGAGAGCTGAACATTAGGTGTGGGACCGCAAGAAAGATAGAGAGAAAGTGCGACACCAAAGTTTAGGAGATTTTTAGGAACTTTTCTCTGATTTTCAAGGCTTGACATGAGGAACTGATATGTTAGACTTGAAAAGGGAGAAGTATGAGTAATAATGAGCTCATACACATAGCAGAATGTCAGGATGACAATTTTCAGTGTAACAGATTACCCCCTAAAGTGCAAAGTCTGGAATAGATGATGCTGAAGTTTGTCATATATGAAGAGTGCAGTACTTTGTCATTTCAAGGATCATCCTGTGGACACCCCAGTCGGAACCTGTAAAAACATTCAATGCAAAATATATATATATGTAAATATATCATCGCTGAGGTAGGCATTCCAATACTCAGATCAAAACTAACTAGAAACTAATTCAAAATGTTCTGATACAAGAATGATTTTGAGTACATCACAGTATAGACATGTGTAGACATAGTATGGACGTAGCCATCTGTTTATAAATAGTCCACTGTATAAATTATAACAAAATTCCTTGCAGCCTGGATGGTAGAAACTATATCCAGGGTCTTGATTTCCGCATCTAGAACTAGTACGATTCTATCCATGTGAATGAATGTGTCGAAGTCGAACATGGTAGAAACCACTTGATTACTTTTCAATGATGTAAACTGTTAACAAGTGTGAGATTAACCACCAGTAATGTCAATGGATCTCAAAGTAATCAGTACAATTCATGAAATGTGAATGAATGAGCTGAAGTTGAACATGTCACGGAATCATTTAATCGAAGGTCAATGATGCAACCTATCGTCGAAGGTGAGAAACCTGCCATTAAGGCATGCAGATTTCAAGGTACTGATGATTTCTGAATCAACTTCCTAGATAATGAGTTGTTGTCGATAGAAAGTGATCTGTCGTAGGCAAGTCCACAACACAAAATCATAGATCAAGTTTTGAAACTTTATTGGCAAGGACTGACTCAGGGATGGTCAAAATGGATGACAAATATTTTGCAGATGAATGGTTTATTTGAACTTTCCTCTTGAACACATAACAACACTGTAGATGGCTTGGTGACAATTGACCCAAATCTAATACCCAGAAACTAGATGAAGACTTTCAATGAGGTTCGATTAACTGTTAGGCAAAGGATTTCCCAACCCAGGTGAATAAAAGTGTCGTGTTCAAGAGTGGTTAACTGGATTTTTGAAAAATCAAAATACAACAAACAAGTTCATTTTTCTCTCTTTTCCCCCACCATTTATGGCAAGTACCTCTTTATTTTTGACAAGCTTGAGGAGGATAAAATTTTCTTGTTTATAAGCTCATCCTTCGGATGAGTCCAACTTAGTTTAAGATTCGAACCCTAAGAAGGAGTGGTTCGTTCCTGTAAAAAAATTGAACAGGTCCTTTACTGTTAAATTTTAACGAGTCCAGTATAGGAGAAACTCAGTGTTTTTCAATTTTAGGGAGTCAGAAGAAAAAACTTAAGAAAACTCCATGGTTTTACTTTTTCATAAATTTAGTCTCTTAAGCCTGAAAAAGGATAAAATAATGCGGGAGAGAACTCTATTGACCGTAATTAGTCAACGTATACCTTTTTCGTAAATATTCCATTTCAATTCATAAAAGGGGTAAACTTATATTGAAGGGAAGATTATTCATTTAATTTAACGAGTTCGAATAATAAAGTGCTCGGAAATCTTTTCATGTTTAGAGATTTTGAAAAGGGCTTAAAAGAGAACTCCAATGTTTCACTTTTTCGTAAATTTTTGAAAGAGTCTGAAAAAGTGATAAAAGTATCCTCTTTGTTGAAAAATGATCAATTCTCCTGAAAAATCCAATTTCTGCACAAAAACTTGAAACGTTACATATACCTGTTTAAGATAAGTAAAAATACTTTCAAAAATACCCTTTTTAAAGTGAAAAATAAACAAATTAAAAATTCATCTATTCAAAAAAACTTATAAAAAGGACTTTTTCAATTTCATTTTTACCGTTCAAGTTCAGAGTGAAAAGTAGAAGCTTTTGGGTAAAAAAGTTCCTGTGAAAATTCTAGAAAGTCCATCCGACGAAATCGAGAAGCGTCAATCCCAGGTAATCCATGACCTCTTAATCTTGCATTTCATCCATTTACAATTCACTTTTAGGCTTTAGATTTTATTTTTAAGGCAGAAATGTATTTTAAGAAATCACCCGCGGAGGTCCGCAGGTGCCACATATGGGCCCTGCGGACCCCGACTTTTTCCTATGTAGAAAAAAGTTGTAGGTCCGCACTTTTCCTACAAAGCGCATGCGTTCCTATGCACTATGTACAAAGGGAAAGTGCAGTCCCCGCATTTTTAAATTTCAAAATCAAATTTCTCATTTGGCACCGAAAAATTTTCAAATTAGATTATTCTAACATATCTTTTTATGCATTGTAGGATTAGCAAGATCTTGATTTGGAGAGAACGTGAGCATGAGGATGTGGATGACGCCGCAAAGCTCCATTTTCCCACAATGCAGGCATTAAGAGCATGCGGTTTGTATAAATTCTGGGCCATTCAGGGCATGAGGGCATAGGTAAACCTCCTGACATGGTTGGTAAACAGGTGGAACGTGCAGGACCAGTGTTTCATTATCGGCGGCCACCGGCTCGAAATTGAGCTAGAGGATATTTATTTTCTGACTGGTTTGTCCAAGAGGGGCAAACAACTTTCCTTGTTTGGGACTAGGCCAGGTGGCCAAACTGTTGCTAGTCTTCGACAAGAATTCTGTAATGATCAGGCAGACCCCAGGGACAAACAGATTGATATAAAAACTATCATCCATCCCGAGTTGAAAGTTATTGCGTTTACTGTTACCAGATTGTGTGGGAGTGCAGCACTGCATGTGGCTACCAGTTCCCAGATGCGCATTGCTATAGATTGTTTTCGAGGCACCATTTTCAACTGGTGTGAAGCTGTGTTGGCCAATGTAAAAGGCCAACTAACTAGAGCGAAAAATGGAAAACTAAATAACTTTGGATACGGATCCATCGTGGTCACTTTTACTCTAGAGAGGATCCCCATGTTGGCTCCGCAGAATATTCCTGTTGATGCTGGTCGACCCCGAGAACCTAGGATGGTTCGTTGGGTTGCATTGATGGCCCGTCACGGTATTGAGGGTGCTGAGATTGTTTGATTTCCTCCTTCATATTTTCGTTGGCTGGGCCACCAAATTTTTGTCATAGAGGACTTTCCATACGCTGGGATAGATTTTCATGACGACCGAGAGATGACTCTCCCAGCATGGGAACAGTGGGATGAATCAGGTAAAATCATTTTCAACAAATTTTAAGTTCTATTTTTTTTTTATTTTGATCGTCTTGAAAATTAATAACCAATTTTTTTTTTAATGCAGATGTGGGCCCACGGCGACTAGCCCATCTCCAGCCTTATGACAGAAGACAACCAGTTGTAGCCGCACCAAACCCAGTAGGCCAATCAGCAGAAATATTGTTTGATTTAGAGCATCACCTAGAGCGTCTAACTCTAGACATTCCAAAGACGAACATAGATGAGATTCCACTCAGATTGCAGAGATACGTGATTGCTTTTCCAAGACCTTTTAGAAGGTTCCTATGTAGGGTGGCTTGGGCAGTGGTTTCTTATCGTGATCACCATCAGTGATGGGATGATCGTGTTGTAGACTCATATTTTTTACTTTTTGTGTTATCATTTTGTCGATCATAAGGTGTTTCCAACCTATGATCGAAGAAGATGTATATTTTTTGAAAACACTTCTATACTATGATATATCACTATTTACCAGTTATCTGTGTACATATTACGGATGTTGTTTATTTTACTGTTTTGATTATTGCAAATGTCGATTTATCATACTAGAAGCAATTGTGTCTGCTAATGTATTTAAATGTCTTGGAATATGTTGATATTCAATGTAATCAAATTCATGTTCCAAGAGACAAACTCTCAAAAATAACTGTAATAGCACTGGATTTCTAATGGCATAAACCCTGTTAACCTGTAATACAACAAGTTCAGAATCCAACCTGATGATCAAACTCCGAATTCCAAACGATATGGATTCAAATAATAACTCAATCACTGCACTATACTCGGCAATGTTATTTGTTGTTTGACAAAGGCTTACCCCATGCATGGATACTAACTCGTCAGAGGGTGAATAGATAACCCAAGCTGCGGAAGAAATGTTTCATGTACCACGACAAGCACCATCAGAAAAACCAATGTAGGTTTGAAGAGACGTCGACATCTGCAATATCAGGAGTAAAATTCAGATAAGAAGGAATAGTGATAAAAAACACACTTCTAAACTAGGCACACTTTTCTAATCTAAGACACACAAACAGTAAAGAAATCTAATCTAATAAAAAATCTCCACACTAAGCTTAAGCATAATATCACTTCAGATAAAGTCCATTTCTAGGTTTATCTAAAGGGACACCGTCAAAATCTATCAACTCATAGGCCCCTTTTGCTAGCTTTTGCTTAGCAATGAAAGGACCATGCCACATGGGCATGAATTTCCCAGCTCCTAGCTTATCGTTGGCTTGATCATAAACTAAGACTAGGTCTCCTTCTGAAAAATTTCGAGGCGTAGCACTTCTATCATACTGAGCTTTTATTCGTTTAACATGAGCCTCGTTTGCTATTGCAGCATTTCGTCGATTCTCATCTAGCTGAGCCAAGTATAAAAACGTTTCTCCTCTTCAGACATAGCTGGGAGTAATTCTATGGCTAATTTCAGTGATTGAATTTCACATTCAATCAGCAACACAACTTCCAAACCATAAACGAGTTGAAAGGGAGTGAAACCAGTTGATTTTTTTACTGAGGTTCGATATGCCCAAAGTGTTGAAAATAAAATGGAATGCCAATTCGTTTTTTGAATACCAATAATTCGTCTAATCATGGTGACTAAAACTTTATTTATGGCTTCAACCAAACCATTAGCTTGCGTATAATACGAAGTGGAACTATCGTGGCGCAGGCCAAGTTGATCTGTCAGTTCAGTCATCATGACATTTCGAAAATGACTTCCATGATCTGTAATAATAGCTTGAGGAACACCAAACCTAGCAATTATGTGATTAAATACGAAAGTTGCAGCAGTCTTGATGTCAACTGAAAATGTAGACATCGCCTTGGCCCACTTAGTGAAATAATCTACAGCTAAGATAATATACGCATGCCCCCCAGCCGAGTGAGGGTTACATGTACTAAAGTCGATACCCCATTTCACGAAAGGACCAACAGAAATTATAGGGTGAAGAGAAGCAGGTGGCGCGCGCATCTTACGATCAAAAAGTTGACAATTGTGGCATTTCTGGACTGCATAAATACAATCTTTGAATAACGACAACCAGAAATAACCAGCGCGCAATATCTTTTAGGCTGTGGCATACCCAGACATATGACCGCCACATGCTCCAGAATGGCTGTCATTTAAAACCTTTTCAGCTTCTTCATGAATAAGACAGCGTCGGAAAATAGAATCCGCTCCTCAACGATAGATTGTATCACCAATAATATTGTACTGGTGGGATTGGAAGCATATTTTCCATCGCTGAGATCATGAGATTTCAAGCCGAAAGGATTGGGTTTGGAGATAAACAATAATATCTCCATACCATGGATCGAGAGTACTGATAAGAAACAGAGATCCGTCTGCAATGGGCGCTTCTGCCACAGTTTCAGTATCAGTAGAGGGGAAATCACACATCAGTTCCACAAATACCAAAGATTTCTTTGCCTTGGATTTCTGAAATTCCAAGTCAAATTCCTGCAGGATGACTATCCATTTGGAATACTTGCCCCCTAGCAATTGTTTGGTTAAAATGTACATCATAGGGTTACAGTCAAAAAGTACTCTAGTTTTACGTAACAAGATGTAGTGTCTAAAGATGTAGTGTCTAAATCTTTGGACAACTTGAACAGCTGCCAACGCCAATTTCTCAACATGTGTGTATTTGATCTCGATTGGATGCAGATTTCGACTAAGATAGTAAATCACATGTTCAGTGTTAGATTCGTCTTCCTGAACCAAAACCATCCCAATAGTGGAATGAGAAGCAGTGAGGTACAAAACGTAATCCTGGTTGTAGTTGGGAAGATGTAATAACGGTGCATGGGTCAACGCGTGCTTAAGTGCATCAAAAGATTGATCAGCGATCTAATCCCAGAAGAATGGAATGTTCTGTTTCAGCAACCGGGTAAAACCATTTGTAAGCTCGGCATAGTTAGGAATGAACCGACGTAGAATGTTTGCTTTCCCCTGCAAACTTTGGAGTTGGCGCAAAGTCGAAGGAGGAGGTAATTTAGCAATAGCTTCGACCTTCGACAGATCGACGTGAATGCCCACTTTCAAAACAACAAATCCCAGTAAGTGACCTGATTCTATACAAAAAACACATTTGTGTGAATTTAGCCTAATTCAATAATGCCGACATCTCATAAAGATAGCTCGTAAGTGAGTGAGATGGTCAGCCCTACGCGATGAATGAGCAGGTAAATCATCGAGATAAGGCTTCACAATGTGCTTAATGTCATGAAACACATAAGACATAGCCCTTTGAAAATTTTCTCCAGCATTATTCAATCCAAAAGGTAGCTTGCAATAAGAAAATGTCCCCCACGGACAAATAAAAGATTTTTTGGTTGATCAGCAGGGAGTATGTTTATTTGATTGTACCCAGAAAAGCCTTCCATAAAGGAAAACATTTCACTGTCGGCACAATCATCGATTATTTGATCGATATAGGGAGTTGGATAATTGTCTTTGGGACAAGCTCGATTAATATCCCCATAATCGATACATACTTGTATCGTTCCTTGTTGTTTAGTCACAGGAACAATATTCGATACCCAATATGTTAAGGGAATTGGATAAATGAAACCTGCACGAAGTAATTTTTCAACTTCTACTTTGATAGCAGCAGCTTTTCTAGGATGTATTTGACGTAGACATTGACGAACAGGTTTGGCATCCGGGTAAGTCTTGATTCCATGTATGACAATTGACGGATCAATTCCTGGCATTTCTTCATAGGACCAGGCAAACACATCACGAAATTATTGAAATAGGGCTTTATAAGTTTGAATTTCATCTTCAGTACAACAAGCACCTATATGAATGTTTTCAATTATTCCTGGTTTTACTGAAATGTCAATTGGAATTGTTCGAGAGATATTTTCCAAATTTAACTCAGAATCAGGATTTCAGAATGGATTCTGAGGTTCTTTAACATATTCAGTAGTAAAAATTGAAGCGAAATCATCTTCAAAATGATCTAGTTTAGGTAAAAAAAAAGATCGGTGATGTAGATCTTCCCATGGTAGATCATCAACAGACAAAAATTCACAAATCTGCTCATTAGTATGAACAAGATCAGGAAATGTCGTTGTGGCTGAACTGGATATAGAAAGTGATTCCTCATGGATCCCATTCATTGGATCAATTTTAGTTGAAGAGGGGTTGGAAAGTGACTATACAACCTGGTATGCAATTTCAAATGGACTCAAAGGCATCATGCCATCAATTGAATCTAACTCGGAATTAGAAGGTACGATCCAAGGATCATCAAACATAATAGTGTCTGACGAAATCATGTGAATATTTGCAACAGAAGGCGATACGTTACAAGGAGGAAAAGAAAAAGTCCCTAGTAAACCAGAATCTTTAATCAAACCAACTCCAACATCCTTATAAGGGATAACCGCTTTACCAACGTGCTGGATTGTTTCTGTAGAGGCTAGGTCAGAAGAAAAATAAGTTAACTGATCTATTGTAACGATCCTTCCTTGATATGGAAATTTTATGAGTCGAAAGACCGAAGAAACAACAACAGTCATGGCATAAGTCCAACTATGACCCAGAAGAAGGTTGTAATCTAGAGTGGAATCAACCAATTCAACATCTAGATTTAGGGTTTTACCTTCGACCCCTATGGGTAAATCCTGCAAAATACCAAAAGGGTGGAAACCTCGACCATCAAAAGCCTTAATAATCATCGGAGATTGGTTGAGTGTAGGAGAACCAAGCGATTTCCAACACTGAATCGACATAATACATGTTGAAGCTCCCTCATCAATCACAGCCCGAAATATCGGTCTGTTTTTTACTAACACTGGAATTTGGAAAGCCATTAGGTGAGGTAGATGAGGCATACTATTCTCTAAATCGAAGATTATAAGGCTAGAATCATGAATATATATAGCTCCTATGGAAGAAAAAAGCAATTTACGCCGTGTTGGGCATGATTTCAGCACTTCCAAAGTCGACATTGCTGAAGGGAAAATAGCTAAGTCTTCAATAATGTTGTAATTCTGAGTAGCTCTCGCATGCGGATTGAAAGCTGATTTACGAAGAACACCTTTAGCAAGCGGTTTGATTATTAATTCTGGATTTTTCTTCTCGATTTGTAGCAGACCAGAAACAGGAGGAGGTGCAGTTAATGTATTTGTACTAGAAGATTCTTCTTCTTTACCATCAACAGGATTTTTAGTACCATAATCTTGCGCTCGCATCGCAATCCTTACATGAGACATCATGAAAATTGGCTCTTCTAAGGCATTCGAGGTGGAACCAACCATCTTGCTATCTTGAGTCGAAAAAGGATCCTTCAAGACAATAGGTTGTTGTGAACCTTTAACGAATTTTGCAACCTCTGATCGATGTGGGAATTCCTTAGTAAAATGATCCTTGTCAAAAATGTAACAAGGATAGCGAGGTTTTCGTTTTTCGTCATTGGATTTGTTTTTATCAATTTTCTCTTTTGAATTCTTTTTGTTTTTATTCTTCCCTTTCTTTTTACCACCAGATTTAGATTTGGCTGTAGATGTCTCTATGACATGAATGTCGGCAGAAATTTCGGGGATGATTCTCCTTTCGAGGAATCTGGTAAAGTTATAATAGGAGAAGAATTCTTTAAATATTTCTTCTTGCTTTTAGTATTGACTATACCAATCATACCATCAGCGGCATGAGACCCTGAAGGAGCAGCAACTATTTGACCTTGTTTTGGAAGGTTGGGGATTTTTTCATGTAAAGTACCTGACTACGTATAAATGAGGTCAAGGTCTTGAGCTTGAGCAATTACTTGCTCTTTAGTAACAACAATAGCCTTAGCCACATCTTTAGTGATTTTGGGTAACAATGATTTAACAAACCATTCTGCCAAAATTTGATCCAGAATG
Organism: Pinus albicaulis; assembly: GCA_034641835.2. Taxonomy (NCBI): domain Eukaryota; kingdom Viridiplantae; phylum Streptophyta; class Pinopsida; order Pinales; family Pinaceae; genus Pinus; species Pinus albicaulis. The sequence goes on from CM076571.1 coordinate 323,732,190, forward strand.
TAAACTTTCACCAAACTCTTTCTACGTCGCCATTAATAAATATGATCAGAAATATACATGGACGTGGATTTTTTTAGTGAATTTAAGAGTTCCGTGCCATTGTCGTATCTGGCAGGCAACTGAAAATGAGTGAGGAAGGCAGTTGCTAACTAACTGAAATTATTAAAGGAGCCTCATGGTAACTCGATGTACCATTTGGTTGCAAGACCAATAAGATTTCTTTGGAAAAGATGTAAGCGAATCGAATCATCAATGATTGAATTAGACACACACCAGAGGTGATAAGTCATGACGTGATTTTATGGATCCTCTCCTGAGTTACCTTCGAATTTGGGTATATCACTGGGCAAATTATGCGGCGTTGGTGGCCAGTACGGATAATAGAAAATTGGATCATTCGTAAGGCGTGTAAAATCAGGTAAATCCAAAGTTGCAATAAATGGTAACTGGTGGTTAGGGTCACAAAAACCTTGAGTAGCCAAAGCAGTTCCAGGAGGTGGATACCCAGGATAACTGATTTGTATTAGGAATTGTGTAACCTCCTGGAAAACTAGGATTAACCAGACCAAACTGGGGTTATTGAGGCTGCTGATAAGTATAGCCAGGGTACGGTTGATACTGATAACTTGGATTTTGTGAAACAAGACCGAATTGAGGCTATCCCTGCTGCGGTTGATACGTAAATTTTGGTTGACTTGTGACAACTGTACTTGTACTGGCTTGTCCTGTAGGCATCTGAACCGAAGTCTGAGCTGAAGGTCCTGACTGGGGTACAGAGACCTGAGGGATTTTCACGGATGCAGGGATACATGAACTCGGGGCTACAGATACTCCAGAAACAGGTGTTATAGGTTGAACAAACATTGTAGCAGTTTCAGTAGTTTGAGGCAAATTCCGAGGTGTACTAAGCGCAGACTGCTGAACAGAACTAGGTGCAGGAATTTGAATAGTAGGCTAGACAGGTTGCTGGATTGGACTAGAAACCAAAGGCTGTCTAGGTTGAAAATGAAACTACACATTAGGCTGCATAGGCTATTGATATTGGGACGGACCCCACACCATATTTATTCCAAGGTATTGTCCCGCAGAAGGTTGAACGTAAGGACCATAACCTGGTTGAACATAGGGTTGATAAGTAAGTGGTAAATTTCCAGCTCCTTGTATAGATGACTGACCAGAAGGTTGTTGGTAACCTTGAATTGGGTACTGACCTTGAGGTTGATAACCCTAAGGCACGTACTGAAGCTGGGGTTGATAAGGACCCTGAGGAGCATATTGAGCTTGGGGTTGACCCTGGGGTATGTATTGTCCTAAAGGTTGATATCCTTGAGGTATGTACTATCGTTGGGGTTGTCCCCCAAAATAATATGATTCCACAGTTTTTCCTGAGAAAAAGCTACCTTGAGGTTGCACCCCAGGTGGTAACTGACTTCCTAAAGGTTGCCCCCCAGGCAGTAACTGACTACCTTGGGGTTGCCCCCCAGGTGGTAACTGATTTCCCTGAGATTTCCCTCCAGGCGGTAACTGGATGCCTTGAGGTTGCGGATTCAGAATATTACCAGACATCATAAAGATTTTCTCTGTGTTCGACGTTTCAGTTTTAATTCCACTTAAACAAGATGATAACACGTTTTCAATCGGTTGAGGAGCTACCCCCGAGAAAGTACCAAACAGAGCCTGATATCCCGAAGGAACAGAAGGACCACCATGTAAAAATGTTTCTGGTGTCTGGGAAAACATGGATGACTCTCCTGCCATAATGGATGATGGATAGTAACCTCTGGGTGTTGGATGAAATGGAATTTGAGGTGGAGAAAAAGCAAGACCCAGATTCTCTAAAAAAAAATTGAAGGATAGATACCAAGAAGTAGTTTGAATAGGGCTGTAGAAAATATATTCACGTTCCCTAAGATTTAAAGACTGAGGGGATTCGGGAAGAGATAAATTTTCGTCTGGATTAGTTAGTTCTTCAATAGAAATTAGTCCAGATGGAAGATCGTCAGTGACAATATTTCTTACCCTAGGTGAAACAGGATCGCTAGAAGTTGGTGTAATAAATCCTGAGGATGTTTCCAAAACAGAAGGTTCAGTTTCAGGTTCAGAGATTTCAGGTTCGTCAGCTAGTTCACTGGAAGGAGAAATACTACCAGTAACTTCAGAGACTAAAATTGGCTCTTGAGTGTGTTCTGTTCTAGGTATTTGATGATCAGGATAAACCACTATAGATGAAGTTCCAATTTATGTTGATCTAATCCTACCACTGCTAGATGAGACCAGAGCACAAATCCCTTCAAGCTGACTTGGTGTATATTCAGGGGGTTTCCCTTGTAGTCTCTAGGATTGTCTCGACAATTCCGCCATGATTAAATATTAACTAATCACACGAAAACAAAGAAAATTTCAATGAAAACACCTAAAGTCTCTAAAAAACAAATAGCTGAATCACACGCTTAAAAATCTAAGAGTTCAAACCACACACAAACAGTAACTTCCCATACTAAAAACACTAGTTGGTGATGAAATCCAACTTATTATAAATTTAATACAGAAAGGGCAGTTGGAACAGTTACCCCGACAACTTGCTTAATGAAACAGACTGGCACAAGTTTCATCACAAAACCATCTTGTGTGAAGAGAACCCTCCAAAGAGTCCAAGTGAGTCTAGTCGACGTCTGCTCCAGGTACAGTGAGATCTTTCCTTCACCGTCACCTTAGGAAATAATCTTAAGTTTGTGGACATTAAGGTTACCAACAGTAACAAATATAACTGGGGGAACAGTCTATGATCCAATCCCACGCGTAAGGGTAGAGTAACAAAGCTCAATCCCCTTGAAGGTTCCTCGACATGGTTAATCCAAGGTTTACCAAAAAGTGACCCCAGGCTCCTCGACAATGGTTAATCCGAGGTTTATCATTTTTAATGCGCGCAAAATCTTCTATCTTCCCCAATGAAATAGAATTGATTGTCTCAAAGGTTCGAACATGATCTCGTGATTGACTTCTTTAAGAGAAGATTCCCAGATTATACAAATTACAATTGGATTTATTTCCTACCGCAAGATTTGTCTACTTGTTTGTTTTTACTATCTTGGAGAGTTAATTACTCCCTACTACAAGATACTAGCCTAAGCTATGTTGGTGATAAGAGCCCTAGAAAATAAAAATATTACTAGATGCATTTTAATTAAGTGTTACTTTTAAGAGTTGTTTCCTAAGTCAATGGGTGCGGAAATGAAACTCTGATGCTGTGAAGACTTGACTTCCAAAAAACACTAAAAATGCACCTAAAAATGATAATTAGATCGTTTTCTTTCAATGAAATTCTAATTAAGAAAGAGTTGGAGAATGAAATTCTTTTAATAAACAATTCCTTCTTTAAACATAAAGAACAATTGAAAGAAAATGTTTTTGTCTTTCCAACAATAACTCAAAATGAGAAAAATTATCAAAGCTCATAAGAAAATCCTTTCACTTTCAAAAACTTGAAGCTACAAAACAAGTTTCCTTCAAAATAAATCTACAAATTTTTAAAAAGAACTCAAAACTGTAAAATTAATTCTGAGATCTACAAACTTTAACAATATAATCGAATAAAGGATTTAAGATTTTTTGAAGAATTTTTTACTTAGTTATTCAGCAAAATAAGGATCTATTTGTTCAGAATAACAAACAGATAAAAAACACTCAAATATGTTTTTTATAAAAAATGAGATTCAAAAACCTATAACAAAGTTTCTTTTCGAAGATTTGCAAAGAAACAGGTAGCTCTATTTCTCAATAAAGGATGATTTTACAATCAGGTCAGATTCAACAAAAAGACAAAAAGACCAATGTAATTTGAGATACTTCAAAAAATCAATGCTTCGAATCACTACAAAGACCAAGTGAAAAACAATCCAAAACGCAAAACTTCTAGAAAATCACCAAAACACTAATACTGCTAAGATTCATTCACAAAAGGCTATTGACAGAAACAGTCATCAATCTGGGCAGAAACCAAAAACTCTAAATCAAAATAAAAATTAACTGAAAAAAGAAATCTAGAGCTTTTCAAAATTTTAACAGGGTCCACAGGTTTCTAGATGTAACAAGTGCAGTACCGCACTGTTTACTCGAGGAAAAATGCGAAACTGCTCACACTGTGCAAAGAAGGCAAAGTGCGGTCCTAGGAAAAACTAGAGAAAAACATAAAATATCTCAAAATTTTCAAAAACAGAGAAAACCTAAGCTACCCAGGCAAATATCTATCAATCAAAAACCAGGAAAAATGTTTCCTCAAATCAAAATAAAAGAGAACCAAAAAAACAACAAGTTCTTTCCCCAGTATGGTCGCCAATTTGTTGTGTGGATTAATCCATCTTGTATACAAGACCGATATCCCTAGTACTAAAAGTATCTAGCAACAAACAGCCAAATAAACTAATCTTTCTCTAAGAATACATGATCTACAAAAAGCTCTATAGAGGTGTAAGAGACTTACCGTATGTCCAGCGCTTGTTTGAAGTCGTTGTTGTCTCTCGTGCACTTGAAGGAGTTTTCCTCATAAACCTGTAGTCACAAACAAGAAAAATATTACATAGCACCTGTATAGAAATCATCATAAACCATGCTTATCATACTGATCAAGGAATCTATGAAATAAACCATTAACTGAAAGCTTATTGAGAAAAATGAGTGTATTTGTATTAATTTCAAAAGAAGGAAAACCTTACAACCTGAGCCTTGATGTTGCACAGGCCTTCCCGGGGTTCGAAGCAGGAGTCTCCTCTACTTTGATAAGCTTTGCACTCCTATAACCAGGATGAATAGAGGTGTTAGAGTTAGCCTTTGCAGCCTTCCTCCAGTGATCAAACATGCTCTTTCAAAGTGATTTTAAAGTGTCAAGGTCAAATTTTGTCATTTCAATGAGTCTTCAAGCAAAATTTGATCACTAGGCATTAGGTCTAGGGTTGGTTTTCACTCTTTTCAAATTTGTCCAAATGTCAGTCCATGTCACCATTCAGCTGAGTGTACCATCATTCAGAGGGTTTTCATCATCATTTCAAGTTCCATTGGGTCATTTTACACATTGTTCATGCTTCAGTTGTGCCTTGGTAAGGTCCATTTCCCTCTCCTAGGGTTTTGGAGGTAATTTCTCTTGGATGGTCAAATCATCGGAAAAACTTGTATCCTGATGTTCATACACCTTCCCCTATCATTAATTCACCTAATTAAACACTTCCCATCACTGAGATCCCCCAAATTCCTCATTTTTGCACAAACCCTAGTTTCTAGCCACAACTTGGCAATTTTCTAGGCTAGGCCTGTGTTTTGCCCTTTTGGACCCCTTCCCCTTGCTCAATCTCTGTGATTCTACTTTCCCCTACTTCCTAACATCCCTCCCTACTTCCAAAAATTTCCCCAAGAATTTAGAAGCCCCTTATCCCCTTCATTTCGCTTCATTTCGACAAAATCCCTTGTTCCACACATCGGGATCGGTTTCACTCAAAAGATGTTTCAGAGACATAAAAGATGAATTTTGGAAAACTGAGAGAGGTTTTTGTCCACAACATCCCAAGGAAGAAAAACCTCCTTCACCTTTTACACAGGTATTATGGTTTTGGAGAAATGTCAAAAATACCGTTGCCTCAGGAGAATTGAATGCACCTCTGAAGTGACCTTGGGAAAATCAATATTTCTCCTAGCATGGTTGGCAAAATGACTTGCATGATGAGTCAAAGGATAACTATACACAAATATCTTTTCAATGAGCTATCATGAGCTCAATTTGGAGTTGAGGAAGACCTTCAAAAGTTGACTGCAACAGCGCTCTGCCTTGAGGCAGCCTCATTCTGCTCATTTTGACTAGTGTTGGGAGATTTGATTTTTGACAGGGTAAATGGAATCCAAATTGCATAATTCCACCTGTGTTGGAAAGTAGACTCCAATATATTTCCAACGAGCTATCACACGCTCAATTTGGACACCGGGAAGGCCTCGAAAAGCTTCCCGAAAAATGCACTATGTGGCAAGAGGCAAGAGCGACCCACTTGAGGGGAGCGACCCACTTGGGCATTTTTCACAGTGTAAAAATGAATGGGAGCGACCCACTTGGGGGGAGCGACCCACTTAAACAACAAAGCCCAGAAATTTTTGTTTTGCGCCCAGTTTTGATTCAAGTTGACTCCAACAACTTGCAAGTAGGTTTTTAAACATTGCTCAGTTATTTTTGGACATGATTATGGTGTTTTGAAAGTGGAGAAACAAATGTTTGATGTGGAGAAACGTAAAACCTATGTTCATTGCAAATTCATTTCTTAGGGTTTTGAGAGACATGTTGATAGTCTTGTGAAGGATTTCCAAGGTTGTGTTGTTGATATATATGCTCATGCCTCTACTGTCTGTGGTGTCCCTGCTCATTATTTACCTCAGCCTCACGCTCTCTCATTGCCATTACATCGTTGCTCTCATTGTTATTGCCATTGTCATTTTCACACTATTCATCATTCATGTTATGACATAGTCCCATTTTCACTTGTCCACATCCTCCATTGACATTTTCAAATGTTGCAAGGGCTATTTCTATTGACCTACACTATACTCATTCCTATTCATGTGTCAAATCCCCATGTAGTCAAAGAGTGGCTATTTTCCATTCAAATTCCTTGTGATAGTCCTTTTCCTATTGTGATATTTCCTATAGCACTTTGAAATATATGTGACACATCTGACATTGGAGCATACACCAAACTCTTTTTTTCATCATAACCATATCAGTATACTTTCATACACTTTGTGACACCATGATAGAGACCAACACATACAACCGAGACAGTGTTTTCACCACAGGAGCTGCATGCACCAGGAGAGAACTAAAATGGCGGAAAAGGCCTGATCCACTCCGGATTTTGGCCGAGGCTTCATTGACTGAGCAAGATACATGATGGAGGATCTTCACTCCGAATTTGGGCAAATTCGGAGAAAATTTTGTCATTTTCAAATTTTTGGTCTCAAAAACAGGTTTTTCAGTTAAGCGGGTCGCGCACTCATGTGCTCAATTTTTTTTGGGACACTTGCTGGAGGAAATTTTTGCATTTTTGGATTTTTCATGGTTAGTTATGCATCCTCAGAAATCAACTAAGCATTTCATCAAAATATGGATGGTCAAAGAGCTCAAAAACACCATGAAAACCACCTTGCTGCCACCTTTTGCACCAGCAGGAAGTACCTCTGGGAGAATGAGGTTTTGGAGGGTCAAATGAGCTCCAAATTCAGAAATTCCACTTGGGTTGGATAGTAAACATCCAGGGCTTTCCAACGAGCTATCATGAGCTCAATTTGGATGCCGGGAAGTACCTCAAATTCAGGCTGGAAAACGCGCGACCCACTCGGCTCAAGAGCGACCCACTTAAATTTTTCCTGAATTTTCAGCTGCCAGCTCAGATTTTCGCCTAGTATGGACCAGTTTTGCTTATGGATGGAATTTTTGGGTTTTTATGATGTAAATTCATGTTTGACATGTAACTTTGGCTTATTTTTATCTATTCTAGAAGATTCACTCTCAAAAGGGTAAAAAATCATGTAATGGATCAATTTCCACTCTTTTAGAGGCAAGTTGTTAGCTGCCTAGATTGTAGTTCCATGATTAGAATTGGTTGAAACTGATCCCTGAAGAGGGAATTCGACCCCTAGAGGTGGGGAAAGGTGTTATAGTGATCTATATATTGTAATTTCTCAATCATTTTCAGAGGTTGGAGAGGTTGGACTCTTGGGATACTTTTGATACTATTGTACATACTTTTCATATTTTGGCTAAGGAAAGATCGGGGGTTTTGCGGCACTTGTTGGGATCCTTGTGGTGTTCTGTTCTTGATGGTGTTTCTTCTTTGTTTACTGTAAGTTTCTTCATGTTTAATGTATGCCATCCTTTCATATGCTTCTGAACTGAATTGAATGAGTGATTAAGGTTGAATCCATTGTTTACAGTGCTTGGCCTTTGAATTCAGTTAGTTCTATATGTTTTCAGCTGTTTGGAGAGGATCCAAGTTCTTCTTTTCCCTCTTCAGCTCCTCGTCGGTCTAATCTGTCCATATATCCAATCAAAAGCATCAAGACATTCACCTACCTCGCCCCAACTTGAAATCTGCAAAGGTCTGACCTTATCCCCGGACCCAAAATTTTGTTTTCCCATTTCTCCAGCGAAAACCCAAAAAACCAAAAAAAAAACATACCTATCTCTTTACTAGCCTAAAATCAGTTCTTATTGTAAGTCATCTCGCATCCTATTGCTTATTTTCTCGAGATTGACGGAGAGAGCCCTCTCCTGTCCTCGTAGGGCTAGCTACGAGGCTGAGCGTGGTTTGATGTAGCCTTGAGTTTACTTCATTTCGGCCTGAGGTAGATTTGACGCCTTCTTTCAAGATTTATCTTAATCTCTCCTCACAAAAGTCTTAGTTAACTAAGTCTGAATCTCAACAGCACTTAACTTCAAATATTCTAAAGCTTGAACTCCCCTTGAGGCTACCAAATGCCTCTTTTTACAGTGGAAAAGAGGAGGTTTTATGTTCCAAATATGAAGGGATAGAATCCTCCTTCAAAGGGATAAGCTCCTCACATCAAGCGGTTAGCTCCATAAGGTAAGGGATACATGCACCTCATAAGAGCGGTTCTACCACCACAAGATATTTTCTGGAAGCTTCTGGAATTTACTTTTATTGAGATTTTTGGGATTTACTTGCGCCTTTTTGATCTTACAGGGGTCTACACCTATAACATAGATAAAGTGCATTCAGGTACACAAGAGAGCAAAACATTAGATGTGGGACCACAGGAAAGATAGAGAGAAAGTGTGACACCAAAGTTTAGGAGATTTTTAGGAACTTTTCTATGATTTTCAAGGCTTGACATGAGGAACTGATATGTTAGACTTGCAAAGGGATAAGTATGAGTAATAATGAGCTCATACACATAGCAGAATGTCAGGATGAAAATTTTCAGTGTAACAGAGACACCAGTAGAGGGAGAAGGTCCTTGAAAAGAGGGCCCTGCAGGCTCTTTCGAGTCACCACCAGCAGGTTGCAAAGGTGTAGGTTGTTGAGTGGTTGAACCAAACTACTTGTGGCTAGTTCGAGATGATTTCATCATGAAAACATTCGACGAGCTAGGATATGTGACAAGAGGGGGGGACCAAGGAATGCACCAAGTAAGGTGGATTCTTTATTGACTCTAGGTGAAACACTGGTAAGAGGTGCGACTGCTTTTTTATCGACCATTGAAGATATGATAGACTTGGGAGAGGTCTGAGACTTCGGTTCGTAATATGTTAACTGATCGATGGTGACAATATTTCCACTGTGAGGAAATGGCATCTTATGGTGAACCACAGATGCGACAATAGACATCACATACGTGTAGCTATGACCCAAAAGGATATTGTAATCAAAGGGGGCATCAATGACTTCAATGTCAGTACAAACAGTCTTTCCTACAAGACTGATAGGGAAATTGCAGTACATGCCAAGGGGCTGAGAATAGTGACTGTCGCAAGCACGAAAAATGATGGTGGAAGGGGCTAACTCAGGTGATCCAAGTTTATTCCAAGTAGAGGCAGGCATCACGTAGGTGAATGTGTCCTCATCAATGATACATTGTGAGACATGGGAATTATGAATCTTGACTTGTATTTGGAAGGAAACATATGAAGGTAAGGGGTATGTTCTGACTTATCAATACAAAGATGATAAAACGATCATCTAAAGGATCCACAACGCCCAGAGAAGATAATAGATTTTTACACTATGAAGGGCACAACTCAAGGATTTCCAGCATTGACATGGCTACAAGAGATTGTGCCAAGTCATATATTATGTTGTAATTGTGGCCAACTTTGGTAGAAGCAGTAGTTTGATGTAACGGCACTTTGGGGATCTTGGGAATGATCTATGTCTATGGCTGAGAGATCTATAAAGGGACATTGGATGTCGAACTAGACTCTTTGGAAACTTTAGTTTGAGACTCGGTTGCAGACGAGGCAAGTGGCTTGCCATATTGGCACGACCGAGTTTGAAGGTTTACATCAGCGGTATTAACCACTTTAGAATTCATCATGAGAATATAGTATTTAGGGGTACCAGACTATGAGGGTTGAGAGGCGACCTAACCTTGAGGGGGTTGGGTAGCCACATATCCCTGCTGACTGAAAGGATCAGTGAAAATAGTTGGTTGAACTGACGCAGTATTTAGAGTATCCAAAGCCATGGTTTGTTGTCCTCTATATGCTGCTTGTGCTTCACACAACTAGTGCATCTAGGGTAAAAGGGGACAATCATGATTGTAATGGCCATGGACACCACAACAAGAACAATGCTTGTTCGTATGAAGAGGCATGTTCTGCTTGGGATGATCACCCTGTTGTTGGTATTTAGTGTTTGGTTGGTTCCCTTGGAACCCATGATTACCTTGGGTGGGTTGGTTTGTGCTACCTTTCCTCTTTTTCTTGGAATTTGGAGGATCGGTTGCACTCTGATTCACATACACCTGACTCAGAGGGGGAGGTGGCTACTGTGGCAGAGGTTGAGAAGGCATGGGAGGTTGGGGTGATAATTTCGGAGAGGCTGGAGCACCGAGCTATTGATAAAGATAGAAATGAGGTTGAGCAACATTGGGGTAAATAGGTTGAGGGACCGTTGGCCCTGACATCGATTGATGTAATGAGGAAAATTTTCTTTGTCTTGGATACATGTTGTAGGGAGGGGGATAAGTGCTAGAGGAGCTGGCCATTCCCTAAGAGAAGCCATAACCCATGGGAGGATGAGTATACAAATTTGAAAGAGATCCAACAATACCATCGGCAGCATGAGATGCCCCTACTGCATTGGAACCACCAGGTCTAGGAAGGTCCGCTAAAATGGTATAAACATAATCAGATTGGGCGTATATCAAGTCATATTTCAACAAGATTTGGAGAGATTATTCCTCTTTTTGAGGGAAGTGAGATGTGACATCTTTACCAATAGAAGGAAAAAGCGTTCTAAGAAACCAATCCATATAGACATGGTTTCCGAATGTAGGAGCTCTACATAAGCTCCTCCTTCTACATCGTTCTTGGACATGGTTAGAAAGGTGGGTGGCAAAATTTTGACGGAATGCGATCAAAAACTTGGTACCAGTATCATATCGAAGAGGTAGATGGAAGTAGGACAAAAAATATTTAGCAAGAGTCAAAAAAGTGGAATGTGAGGCAGAGGCCTGGTCCACATGCCACTTTGTAGCGTCTCTAATGAGCATACGTTAGAATAACCAACTACGGATGGAGTCATCATCCATATAATTGGATGAACACCACGTGTGAAAGGAGCATATGTGATTAGTAGAGTCCTCTCTAGCATTTCCTTTGAACTTAGGGGTGTCAGAAGGAAGCTAAGTTGGCATAACAGGCCAACTTGGATTATGGTGTATAGGGTCGTTAATTAATTGGATGAAATTTGGGAGGCTAAACCTGCCATAAAAGGTAGCAAAGGAGTATTCGGAATGGTTCCCGTAGTGGTTCCACTAGTAGCAGCTCCAGAGTTAGGGTCGGGGCCACCACCATATTGAGGACCAATACCTACATTGGCGCTTAACATGGTGACAGAATGAGGTAGAGGAGAATTGGGTTCAGAATTAGAGTGAGGGCCCGCTGGACCAGAATCAGAGTCAGTATGGGGACTCGATGGAGGACTAACTTGGACTCAACACTTTGGAGTAAGTCTTTGTACAGGAAACTAAAGATGAAGTCCTAGGATTCTCCTGGATAAGCGCCTTGGGGGTGCAATGATGGCAAGACACAAATACCCAAATAAGATGGAAGAGTAATAAACAAAGGCTTAGAGGGGTATATAAATTAATTACGATGTTTGTGTCTTGGCTTGGAGGTGTAAACCAAGAAATATTCACTTTAGGTGTGCATGTGTGCAAGCGGTGTGTTAATTTTAATTAAGCCCAGAAAATTGTGTATAAAGAGAAATCAAAAATGTTGTATAACTGTAAATAAAACTAAAACGACAGTAAAATAAACAACCAAAGATGCATAAATTCAACCTAAAAAGAAGGGTTCCCAAGCAACTGTTCTAAGAGGCAAGAAAAATTGACTCAAAATACACAATATGGTCAAAAGATCTAAGGTCTAAGGGACAGGGATCTAATGACTGATATATACTGGAGAGAGGTGCAAAAAACAACAAGAAACCAGAGGGAAAAATGCTGCAAAAATGGGAGGGGAAAGGTTAAGACACTAAGGGAAAGAAGGGGGACCCGAAGGGAATGAGCAAACAAAAATCAAGAGGGGGTTTTGGATGGAATAATAACCGATATAAAAGGATTTGAAATAAATCTAGATAAGACACTAAACAATGGCTGAAACCACTGCAAAATCTCAGACTACCTACTCAGCTAAACCCCTCCTAAAAAGGTGGAAGCGTACTGAAAACCTAAGGGGATTAGTCCTACTTCAAGGAGAAAAACTGAGCATATCTAGGACTAATACAGGCTTAGACAAAGGCCAGAAAACCCTGAATACTACTTGCGGCAAACCTTGAAATTTACAGAAAATAATCTCGCAAAATGTTGTAGCTCACAGGTACTGACCTGTAGACTGCTGAAATCATAGTTTTGGGCCCGGCAGGTGCGACCTAAGCCTGAACTCGCAGGTTTTGGGCTGAAAAGTGTGAATTGTAGTTCTGGGAGTCTCAGGCAGTAGGTTGAGGAAAAATTTGTTGTTTATGGCACAGATGATACCTGTTACATGTAGAAAAAACCCAGAAACACTCAGAAGTTAGAATTTTTACTATTTTAGTGCATAAAGGGTTAAAAAAAGCATTAAGAGACTAAAAAATAGCTGAATAAAAACCCTAGTTACTGAAGCATCTAGTTACGTAGGAATCTGAATAAACCCCAATGGAGTCACCAATTGTTAGAATTAATTCTTAACGCAAGTGTATGGAAAGAGATCACTTTAGCTACACATGACAAACAACCCTATCAAAAAAGATGGTTGTTTAACTTATTTATATCTACAATATATGATCAAAACAAATGCAAAACAAACCTAGATCTATGCAGTAAAAGCAGTTAAATAGTAAAATTAAATAAGAGTTTCTCCAAATATCCAATGGACAAGACAAGATTTATAAAGAAATTTTATATTATGTTAACACCTGTGAAGGGAACAAAGAATGATGTTACTAGTCCCCCTCAATGGGATGGGTTCTTGGTTGTACTCAACGCTTCAGATCCAAATTTTCTCTCTCTCAAAGGTGTAGAAAACCTAAGACGTGTTGAACTCAATGGGAGCCCAATAAGAAAAAGATAATAAAAGTGATCAATGTATGACAATGATAAGAGGATCAAAGTCCAACCATGATAAAAGGATCTAAGGTAAATATTGAATGGAAAACCCTCTTATTTATAAAAAAATATTGAGTTATCCTTGATAATGGTGCATGATAAAATATTATCAACCAAGATCTAGATCTAACTTCTTGGAATATTTTATTATATTTAGTTGGAGGGAAAAGGAATTTAAATTGGTTAAATATCTTTAATTAGAAATAATAAATAAATAAATGATTTATTTATCATTTCAAGGATGGAGTTAAGGGATAATTTAACAAATAATGATTTTTATTATTATTCCCAAATGATTTAGTCAAATTTGACCAGGAATATTAGTAAAATAATGATTTAATTAATTATTCCTAGAGAATAATAAGATGAATAATGATTTATCTAATTATATCTCATTAATTGGGTTAAATATGACTAGGAATATTATTTAAATAGTAGTTTAATTAATTATTCCTCATGGGGTTTCCTGTTTGGACCGTAAATAACTTAACAAACTATGGTTTATTAAATTATTTCTTATAGCGAAAGCAATTTTACTATGTTACATTTGGTCTTACATGGTGTATTTCAATCCATCTAATTGTAAATGGTTATATGACCAAAAATTGGTGTAACAATGCTGAAAGGCCAATCAGCACGATTGTACTATATAGAATAGCATTTTCAGTGCTACTATAAGGACAGAAAGGGTGATGGTCGCTAAAAATAAGGAAAAAATAAAAAGAGTCTCACACACACACCAAACCTAACACAGTGAAGTGACAAACAATATTTATACAAGTTGACAGGGACCTAAGTAGATTTACATTTCCTAATTCGGAGAAACTGATCCAAGATCAGTTTGGGGAAGGAGGACTTAAAAGGCTAAAGCTCCCCAGTGGAGTCACCATTTCTGTTGTCAAGATAAATCCCCTCTATGGACAGAGGCGATCTCTCTAGTCCTAGAGTGGGTCCAGAAACACGAGATTATTTCTTAATTAATGCTTACAATGCAAATAGGAAAGAGAGATAAATACCTTTTCCAATCACTATCCTTGGATCTGTTGATGGTAACCTCAATCCATGATCCTTGTAGGCTCACTTCCTGCTACTGATGGCACGTGAATACCTGTGGATGATCGATATACAACAAAAAATGTGATATGATATATAATAAATGTAAACACTAGCTATCTAGAAGATCAAGTAGTACCATAATATTTTCATAATCATGTAGACAAATATAGAAAGAAAACATTAGATGTTATTATTGATAAATTACAAAAGGAAATATTACAACCAAGCCTTGATGTTGGAGGCGTCCTTAGGTGAAAATCTGAGTCCTTCACCCAACTCAGAAGCATTCCTTCTCCTGTGCACTTAGGCTTAATCATGATGCTATTATGCAAAGGGATGAGATTTCAGATGAGTCTGACAATGATCAACCAAGATCTAAACTTGGGGGAATGAGGGATGTGAATTTATAGCAAGGAGAAGGAGGTTGGGAGCCCATGAAAAGAGGAAGAAGGCCCACTTTCCAAGGGATGATCCCCCATGGATGAGACCAAGTATCTAAAATGAGGGAGCGCGACCTTATCATCTTTGTTCAACAACGAAGTCGTCGCCCTTGAGCTTCTAGAGGTCGAAGCTTCTCCTCCATTTGAGGAAGCACTTCCAGAAAGTGGATCAATGCAATTTTCTAATAAAGTATGGCACTGACAGTGCTAGGCCAGAACTGGGATAAGGACATCAACGCGGTCATGACACCAGAAAGGGCGTTGACCGATGAAACTAGGAATTTGACCAATTTTTTTCAGTAATCTTTGAAGGCAGTCTTCTTTCGATCTTCAAGGGGATTTTTTGGGCCAATCTACTGCTCTATATTAGGCTTAATTTATTTTCAACCAGACTAGGTATTCTTAGAGGAACTTGTCTAATGTATATAGACCTAGAAGGATCTAATTTCCTAGATGAAGTTTTATTATAGTAGGTTCCAACACCCTCTTACAGGAGTTTGATATTTGGTTCCTCACACACTTTAAACACTTCTTTAATTAAATCTGATCTAACATTCTAAAAATAGAGTGCTTATGATTGTCTGAGATTTTAATCCTTTTACAAGGTTTAGTTCACAAAATCTCTTTCAAGTTCTTAAATTAACACCCTAAAATCAATGATCTAATTCCTATGGTTTGATTGAGATTCCAGTCCTCTTACAAGGACTCTACTCACAGAGTCTCTTTCAAATTAGCACACTTAAATCAAATTCATTAAAAACAAAGATCACAGAGATAATCTTGAATTCAATACACAATTAAACCCTCTTACAAGGACTGCTCATTAATCTAGTAATCAAATTCTTCAATTATAACCATGAACCATGAAATAGAATTTATGACTGAAATCATAAACACAACTTAATCGAAATCTATGAACTCACATCATGAAAATTAAATGAAAATGCTAAATCAGATATGAATACATACATCTAATGGAAACATAAAGAGAAATGTACCAACATGACATGGGGGCCCTCCACGCTTGCAGGCACACTTGGAGAAACTTCAAATGATGAAAAATATAAATCATAACACCATGAATGATTGAATTTTTGTCTCTTATTAAAATCTGGAAATCAGTTACATCAAAACAGAGTTCTGAAGTTTGTACATAATCTCATGTCTTCTCTTTGCATCACTAGCCTATTACATGTTTCTACCACTTATTTATCATAGATTACAATCAAAATGAGGTTATTTTCGTTCCATAGAAACCTAAATGACCTCCAAAGAAGGTAGAATTAGTTTGAATCCCTAAACATAAGAAAAATATCAAGCCCACTCACTTATGATTCATATTTTTCTACTAAACTAGCTGGGTTTGACCAGCATTGACCAGATATTTAGGAACTTCGAATCTGAGGTTGGATAGATCTTTCACCATCTGTGTACATTTCATATCAAGCCCACATCCTTCGTTTTAGTCTACCTGTTACGCCACATGTCAGAACATAAATCATTTACAGGAAGTTACCACATCCTCTAATTTCTTGAAAATTTTCAATTTTTAACACAAAAATTTCATAAATTGATTTTAATGTAAAAACAACAATCATGATACTATATTAATCAATTTCAATAAGATATAAGGAATTTATGGAGGTCTAGTGAAGAAAATGGTAAATAATGATGAGATTTTAGGAAAAAAATATAGGCCATAGAATGATACCAACATTTCCCCCAAACTCAATGATTTGGCATGTCCTCCTACTAACCTGATGTGCTTCCTTTGTGTTCTCCTTCTGCTGCTTGTAAGAATACATCTACATTCTTCTAAGCTTGAAACTCATTCTTCGTGTTCTTGTATTTTTATTTGAGAGCCTTCTTTTGTGTATACCATTTTTTTGCCCATTTGCAGATCTCAATTTGATCAGTTTTGAGTTTTCTGACTTTCCTTTTCAATTTTTCATTTTTTTGTTGAATCTTCTTGCTCTGTGCTCTTAATACTTCATTTCTTTCTTTATAAATCTCTCTAACATATCTGCTTCCATGAGTTCTTCTTTCAAGTCTTGAATTTGTTTCTCTAGCTCCCTATGTTTTCTGTTTGAAGGTGCTGGATGTTTTCTTTCTTTCTTATTACTTTTAGTTTCCACTTCTTGTATATCTGCATATTGCTCTGGCTGTAGATCATCACTTCTTTCAATTTCCATTTGTATATTCATATCTTGTTCTAGCTGTAAATCATCATTCTCTTGTATTTTCTTTCCTTTTATCCTCCTGGATCTTCTTGTGTAGAAAGTGAAAATTTTGTCTTTTGCAAATTTCTTAGCATCTTCTTGCCTCATTTTTCTTGTTTTCACACTACTACTGGGCTGGGCAATAGTGCTTGATCTAAATTCAGGAGTTTCTTCATTTACTTCATCCACGTCAACCATGAATTCTGTACTTCCTTGTTTTTCTTGTTCATCTTATTTGGTTTTTATTTTATTGGAAATTAAGAATCCTTCCCATGTTATTCCTCTCTTTTGCAATTCAAATTCAATTAAAATTTTAATCAAACCAAAATGACACAAGCTTTTATCCTCATCTCGCTTCTGTTTCTGAATAGTTTTTGACATCTTGGTTAAACTCTGTAAAAGGAAATAAGGCAAACTTATGGTACATTGCCCTTTTAAGTGCAACAAGATATTGATGTGATATAAATATACTATATTGTATCTCCCTTCACATGTGAAATTTTTTTGGAGAATATATACCATTTCATCCCATGGATGAATGAGCCAACTCCTAGGAACTCCTTTTTTCCAATTTACTGAATAAACTCTTGATCTAGACATGAATTGGGTCCATGATTTTTCTTTGAACTGCTTGGTTTTAAAATATTTCTCCCCTTCTGGACTAATATCTATTGATTGAGCTATTGTGTCTTCTGAAATTTTGAAGGAACGATTCCCTATTAAGGTTTTTTCTCCATTAAATGAAAATGCAAACTATTTTGTAACTTCTTCATTGTACCCATTGAATTTTTCTAAGGTAGCCACTATTTTTCCCTTAAAATTTTAACACAATCTTCATGAAATTTTGAACTATCAAAATTCTTAGGCTTTGCCCTATTTTCCATTTTAAAATCTCAGTTCTAACCCTGTCTGATTATGCTCTGTAAAACCCAAATTATTAACCATGGTTTTCTTTTAGCTTGTTACCTCTTTTGTCGTGTTCCCCTGGGCTAACCTTAAATTTATGAGCTGAATTCTTCAAATTTCTGGGCTGGCCTCAAATTCCTGAGCTTTCTTCAAATTTTTGGGTGGAATTCGAAATTCGGGGCTGACCTCCTCATTTTACATAAAATCTGAGTGCTATGTTTTCTCTTGAAGTTGCTAGACTGACTTCCATGTATTGTTATCAAACCCTTAAGGCCATATTTTCTCTTGAGTGGTGCATCTTGGCTTTACATAAATCAGTGTGTAGTTGAGAATCCATTTTGCATATATCTCACAGGTGTTTAAGACTTTCTCCTTAATAATTTAAAACTACACCGACTCCTCTCAAAGTTTACACCTGAGTTTATGAAATGGGTTATAATTGCAGAGGACAATGAGATGAAGGATGGAATGATGTTGATTCAAGTATGGTTACATAGGATATGGTAGTGGTTGCATAAAAACTAATCATGGTAGCAGAGTATGCAGGTCGTGTTGGCAGAAAGTGAAATCATGGTGAATACATTCATAAACAGATAAAGGCCGTGAAGACCATTTTTGTACTTCTAGCAGTCAGAATGATTGAATCTTAACAAATTTCTTCTTATTGGATGTCTAATAAGGCCACGGAGAGGCCCTATAGACCACTTGGTACTTTGTTAGCAGAGGTTTATTTGAAAGAATTATGAGTTTATGAAAAGGTTTTAAGAGGTATAGCTAGGGATAGGTTAAGGTTTGTAGTGGTGAGATATGTGTGATATAGAGATGAGCGTATAGGAATAGAAATAGGCATGAGGGGTATAGTTTAAGATGGTTAAGAGTAGTGGTATGGATTAATATAGGTTATGAAATTGAATTTAATAAGCAATCATAGATTAATTATTTAACACTAAAATAATCTAGGAATTTAAGTACTAAAAACAAAAATCTTACAATCCATTACACTTGTTGGCTGATATAGTCCTGATTTTTCTTTTTGCAGGTGTAACTGGTTTTCTTTGTACATGTGTGATCTAATTGGCTTTGTGAAAATGTAACTGATCTTTTTCTTCTAAATAGGTCCCTTAAAAATGAGTATAAACAAGTCCCTTGAAATCTGATAAGTCATGTTGATGCAGCTTCTATTCTTTTTGCTGTTTTGGTGTTGATGCAGCCTTGTTTAAAATTTTGATAGGCAACCTTTGAAAATTGTTGACGTAGCCTTGTGTGCCTTTGATGCAGTCCTTGAACAGGTCCTTCTGTTGTTTTTGTTATTGATGTAGCCTTTGAACATGTCCCTCTGCATAATCATGTTTAAACAAGTCCCACTGCATATTTTTTCTTGAACAGGTTCCTTTACTGTTTAGAACAAAACAACTCCTTCTTATTGAAACAATCAATTACTGAAACAAATCCCTTATTGAAAAATTGAGAATGAGGAGATGAGATAGGGAAAATCCATTGTTTCTTCTCCCCCACTAATTGATTGACATGTCCTCAAGTCATTATTGAAATTTTGACAAACAGGAAATAACTAAAAAAACAATGAATTCTTACCGGAAAATTTTTTGGTTTTCCTGTAAGAAATCTAGTTTAGAGTGTGCCAGTGTCTGGTTTTCACATCTAAACCTTTATTTTTATTTTTTATTTTTTATTTTTAAAAATTTTTATTTTATTTTTTTATTTTTTATTTAAAAAAAAAATTGAAATGACTAAGGTAGAGATATTACAGCTGATGGTTGTGCTATCTCAACCATATTTTGCTGAGATACTGTTTGAATGAAGTCTTATTTTCTGATGGGCTTATGATAGATCTTCAACCTATGTCCATTTACAATAAAGTTTCTTCCTTCTTGGTCAATTGTAGTAAGTTTGACTGATCCATTTTCAAAAACTTAAACTATTTCATAGGGGCCCATCCAATGTGTTGTGAACTTGGCTTTATGATATTTGAATTTAGAGTCAAACAGTAAAGCCCAGTCACCTTATCTAAACTCTTTATTCTTAATGTGTGTGTCATGCCACTGCTTCCTTTGTTTTTGCATGAAGATTGTTCTTTCTTCTGCCTGTTGCCTCATTTCATCTAACTGGTTTAGTTGCATGATCCTTTCCTTTTAAGCTTCATTAAGATCAATGCCTAAGTCCGCAGCCATTTTATAAGTATGTATCTGAAATTCAAATGGAAGCATTACCTCTTTTCCATACACCAACTAATATGGTGTAAATCTTGTTGTATCCTTCGATGTGATTATGTATTACCTGAGAGCATCATTGAGATTTTCTTCCCAATTATTTCTGTTCATTTCCATTGTTTTAGTGATAATTCCCTCCAGAGTTTGACTTGTAGATTCCACTTGGCCATTGGCTTGTGGATGGTAGGGTGTACTTCTCCTATGCTTGATTTTATATTTTTCTGTGATGTCTTGAACCAATTTGGAAGTAAACTGAGTACCTTGGTCTGTTAGTATTTCTCTAGGCATTCCATACCTAGCAAAGATTTCTTCGAAAAGGAAATTTACCACTATTTGCTCAGTTGCTTAGACAAGTGCCTTTGATTTAGCCCATTTAGTCACATATTCAGTACATACTAATATGTACTTTTTACCCTTAGAAGGTGGATTAATGGGTCCTACAAAATCTAGAGCCCATTTTTCAAATGGCTCTAGTTGTACTTGAGGTTGTAGTGGCATCTGATCTGAGGCAGTTGGTCTACCCATGCGTTGGAAGCTGTCACAACTTCTTACATATTTCTTGGAATCCTTGAAAATTGATGGCCAATAATAGCCAAGACTGAGGATCTTGAATGTTGTCCTTTTAGCTACAAAATTCCCACCACAAGGTTCATCATGGCAAGATTTTAATATATCAATTATTTCATCATTTCTTACACATATTCTAATAATCATATCATAACCAGTGTAAAATAAATCTCCATTAACCCATGAGTATCTGGCACTTTTCTTGATGAGTCTTTTCTTCTCCTTTGAAGTGAGAGATGGAGGTGTCTTTCCTGTAGAGAGATAATTAGCTAAATCAGCGTACCATGGATTCAATATTGAAATTGCAAATATATGTTAATCGGGAAAAGAATCTTCAACTAGAACAACCTCACTTGGACTGTGAAGTCTAGAAAGGAATTTTTCCTCCTAGTTCTCTTTATCTAGTCTATCCATCACTGTAACATTAAATTCCTGTAGTAATAATAACCATCTGGTGACTCTATCATTTGTTATAGGTTTTTTCATTAATTACTTAATGGAAAAGTGGTCAGTATGAATAAAAACCTCATAACCAGTTATTTAATGACGTAATTTGTTCACAACATGTATGATTGCAAGCATTTCCTTCTTAGTTACTGTGTAGTTAAGTTCTGCAGGTGTAATATTCTTACTAATAAAATAGATGGCATAATTCAAATATTCTTCTTTTTGTCCTAATGAAGCACCTACTACTGTATCATATGCATCTGTGAAGATGTGAAAGGGTAGGGTCCAATTAGGTCCTTTTAAAACTGGTGTGGTGGATAACTTTTCTTTGAGTGTTTCAAAAGCTGTTTGACAATTTTCATTCCACTTGAAAGATACATCTTTTGCAAGAAGCTTAAACAAATGTAAATCTATCTTACTAAAATGTTCAATAAATCCCTTGTAATAACTTGCATAACCAAGAAAGCTTCTTACATATTTTTGAGTTATTTGCACTGGAAAATTGACAATGATTTGGATTTTGGATGGATCTACTTTATTTCCTTCTGAAGAAATATAATGGCCCAATACTACCCGTTCATTTAGCATCATAAAACACTTTTCATTACTCAAGGATAAATTGGCTTCAATACATCTTTTCAGAACTTTCTCAAGATTTTTCAATGAATGATCAAAATAATTACCATATACTAAAAAATCATCCATATATACTTCAACACAATCATGAACTAGATCAACAAAAATAGCTAATACTACTCTTTGAAATGTAGCTGGAGCATTACGAAGTCCAAATGGTCAAACGTTGTAAGCGTATGTGCCCCAAGGACAAGTAAAATTTGTTTTGTCCTGGTCCTCTAAGGCTATCCTGATCTGGCTATAGCCACTGAAACCATCAAGAAATGAAAATTATGATTTCCCAGCTAATGTATCCAAAACCTGGTCAATAAATGGCAAGGGAAAATAGTCTTTAAGGGTTGCTTTGTTCAATTGTCTGTAGTCAACACAGATTCTCCATTTACCATTTTTCTTGGGCACTATCACTAATTGAGATACCCGCTGGCTGTCAGAGATGGGATAAATAAAATTGTCTTTCAATAGTTTTTGCAATTCATCTCTAACAATATCCTAAAGGATAGGATTCATTCTTCTCTGTGGCGGCCTCACTGGTCTTATATTAGTATCTGTGTAAATGTGGTGAGTGCAGGTTTCTGGGTGGATTCCCTACATATCAGTGTAGTCCCAAGAAAATTCCTTTTGATATTTTGTCAATAATTCAATCAAATTTTCTTCTTGAGATGAGTCTAGGAGTGTTCTGAAGTTCAATTTTTTTCCTAGACTGATCTCTATGGTCTTGCTTTGTGTGTTTGTGATAGATTGGATAGGAAAAATGTATTCAAGCAATGTTTGTAAAGAATGGATGGTATAGGTTTCTTGAAAACATTGTGCTAAGATTTGATTTGCAGCATTATATTGTTCATTTCTTAATTCCTCCAAAACTTCAGGTTGAGAAAGAAACAATTCTACCAAATCATCATTGTTATGTTCTTGAAAATCATAGATTTGGTTAATGCTAAAAATAGATTGAACTTCTTCTTTGTCATTGTATTTTTCATCAAGCCATAGGTTATGAGCTACTATTGGATATTGTGCTGATGGGTATAAGGTAAGTTGTTTTCTTTTTGTCCCTCGTGAAATGATCATGTTTGCTGATCTACACCCAATAAATGCATCAACAGTTGCCAACCATGGCCTGCCAAGTATGATAGGATGTCCTCCTAAATTAGACTTTGGTTGGAGTACTAGAAAGACTACTAGATACTCCAAAGAGTCCAGTGAAACAATTATGTTTTCCAAGATCCCTTCAGGAATGACTTTGGATCTATCAGCTAGTTCTAGGACAATTGGTGTGAATTGCAAATTTGTGAGCTGCAGTGTTTTCTTTGTTTCAAGTGTCATCACATTTATGGCAGCCCCAAGATCAATCAAGGTATTTGGAATGGGTATGTTTCTAATGATAGTAGTAACTCTAGGGATACCAGGGTCAGCATACTTCTCCATTGAAATAGTGTTTTTCATAAGGCTAGCTAAATTTCCAATGACATAAATAGTTTGTGAATCAATTTTTTTCTTTTTAGGCTTCTTAAGGCATAGTTCTTTGATGGCTTTAGTGTAGATTGGAATGTCTTTTATAGCTTGAATTAATGGAAATTTTATATAGACATTCTTTAATTCATATAAAACATGAAACTGAGGCAAAGGCACGGAGAGTTTTGCTTGGATCAATCTATCCAGAAAATGTGGTGGATGCACTGTTTGCTTTTGTTTGTTTTGGATTTCATCATCTTGTTTGTTTTGAATTGGAGTTTTATCTTCATTCTCTTTGTTTTCTTTTTGTTTGGTAGCTTCTGGAGGTTATTTTTGGTTAATTCTGCCAGACCTAAGCTCAATGTTTTATAGAGGTAGAATGGGGTAAGATGTTCCCTCATCTACACTATATGATAGTCTATCTACTCTATTATTTGGGTTGGGTACAAGTTGAGTAGGTATTTGAGTAGGTCTAGGAGGCTGGTTAGATGGAAGTTGTAATTGTGATGGATTTATTTGTGGAGGAGCAGATAATGTTTTTTGAGTGTTTTTTGGTTGATGGACAACTTGATGTTGAGGGTATTGCTGATATGTCTGAGGATACTACTGATATGGCTGAGGATATTGTTGGTATGTTTGAGGATATTGCTGGTATGGTTGAGGATATTGTTGAGGATATTGCTGATATCCTCTCCATTATTTTTGTGGGTAATATTGTTGCTACTGATTAGATCAATTTTTCCAAGGCATAGGAACATTCCAAGCATTTTGAATAGGCATTTGATCATGTGCAGGAAATTGTAACTTTGGATTTTGAAACATACATGGAGGTCTCATTTGCCATGGTCTTCTAGCTCCCATGAGATACAAGTTCTCCATTTCTGCATTAGCTTCCAATTGTAATTATGAAAAACCTTGATCTTAGAGCAATGAAAAATATCATGATTTTCTGTACAAAAGGCACAAACATAAACATTTTCTAAAGGACACTCCTTCAATGCATGTTTCTTTCTACATTTTTGAAAAAATATAGCCATTAATTTGTCTTCTTCTTCTTTTCTTTTCTTTGATTTTAAGGTGTCTTTTTGGTTTCCCAAGGTACTTAGTAGGTTTGTTTTGAATTCTTCTAATAGGTTTCCTATTTCAACGCTTGTAACACTTGATGTGGTAGATTTAGTGGCTTTACATGATATGGTTCTTTTTCCATTCCTAGCTTTGCTTCTAGAATACTTTTCACATAAGTCTTCAATCTCATCAAAAGGTAAAGTAGAGATATCACCTTTACCCATCATATTAAGATCATATAAGTATTCTTCTCGTATGCCTTTCAAGAATATTGTTTAGATAAGATCAGTAGACATGGTTCTATGTTTTGATTTTTGCAGATTATACACAAATCTTTCCAAGTATTCTTCTAAGTTTTCATCCTCTTGTTGATTAATTCTAAAAATGTCATCTTCGGAATATTTTGATCTACAATAAGGTTGATACTTTTTCAAGAATATTTTTCTTATGCCATCCCAATCAGTTATTTCATGTTCACTAAGTCCCATAAACCACCTAAGTGTTGATGATTTTAGTGTTGCAGGAAAGAGTCTAAGTCTATGTGCATCATTTGTATAACCATATTTTCGGCATACTATATTAAATTCAAACAAAAATGAATCAGGGTATTTTGATGCCATGCCATAAAATTTTGGTAATACAGATGGAGGTATATTTTTCATTTTAATTTCTTCATCATTGTTTTCTCCTGGTTCTTGAATAGGAAATTTAAATGTTGACTCTTCCTCCTCTCTTGGTGGGTTTCGATTTTGATCTTGTCTTTTTTTTTTTCAGCTTCTCTTTGTCTTATTCTTTCTTCTTGTTGTCTCTCATATTCTCTCAGTTGTTCTGGAGTAGGTCCTCTTGTTGATCCTCCTCCTTCCTCAATCATTTTGATATTTTTTTCTTATAATTCCTCTTGTTCAGTGTCACTTGTTTCAAAAAGAGGTTGTTCTTTTAATTTCTCTCCTTCTTGAGATTTCTCAAAATCAATAGGTTTAAGGAGAGGTTGTTGGGTTCTTTTGCTACTCTCTTTTGTTATAGAAGATTCAGGTAGATGTTTCCTCTTTTCTTCATAAGCTAATAAGATTTTTCTTTCAATGAGAGTAAGTCTCTGCCCTGATTTTTGTTTGTCCTCTAATTCTTCTACAGTGACTTTTACAGCTGGTGTTGTGTGTTCAATCCTCTCTAAAGTTTCTACTCCTAATGGTGGGTTAGTTTTTGGATGGGGGTTTTTTATGAATCTGCCTTTTTCATCCCTAGGTCTAGACATAAGGAATCATGACTTCTAAAATGTAGAATTGAAACTAAGTCTGTGTTTTTTTTTTTTGTTTTTTTTTTTTTTAAATCCTTTAGTTGCACCTCCCCGGCAACGACACCAAAATGTTTGGGCCAATCTACTGCTCTAGATTAGGCTTAATTTATTGTCAACCAGACTAGGTATTCTTAGAGGCACTTGTCTAATGTATATAGACCTAGAAGGATCAAATTTCCTAGATGAAGGTTTATTGTAGTAGGTTCCAACACCATCTTACAAGAGTTTGATATTTGGTTCCTCACACACTTTAAACACTTCTTTAATTAAATTTGATCTAACATTATAAAAACAGAGTGCTTATGATTGTCTAAGATTTTAATCCTTTTACAAGGTTTCAGTTCACAAAATCTCTTTCAAGTTCTTAAATTAACACCCTAAAATCAATGATCTAATTCTTATGGTTTGATTGAGATTCTAGTCCTCTTACAAGGAATCTACTCACGGAGTCTCTTTCAAATCAGCACACTTAAATCAAATTCATTAAAAACATAGACCACAGAGATAATATTGAATTCAATACACAATTAAACCCTCTTACAAGGACTTCTCATTATTCTAGTAATCGAATTCTTCAATTATAACCATGAACCATGAAATAGAAATGATGACTGAAATCATAAACACAACTAAATCGAAATCTATGAACTCACATCATGAAAATTAAATGAAAATGCTAAATCAGATCTGAATACATAAATCTAATGGAAACATAAAGAAAAGTGTACCAACATGACATGGGGGCCCTCCACGCTTCTAGGCACACTTGGAGAAACTTCAAATGATGAAAATGCTAAATCATAACACCATGAATGATTGAATTTTTGTCTCTTATTAAAATCTGGAAATTAGTTACATCAAAACAGAGTTTTGAAATTTGTACATAATCTCATGTCTTCTCTTTGCATCACTAGCCTATTACATGTTTCTACCACTTATTTATCATAGATTAAAATCAAAAGGAGGCTATTTTTGTTCCACAAAAACCTAACTGACCTCCAAAGCAGGTCGAATTAGTTTGAATCCCTAAACATAAGCAAAATATCAAGCCCACTCATTTATGATTCAGAATTTTCTGCTAAACTAGTTGGGTTTGACCATCGTTGACCAAATATTTAGGAACTTCGAATATGAGGTTGGATAGATCTTTCACCATTTATGTAAATTCCAGATCAAGCCCACGTCCTTATTTTTGGTCTACTTATTACGCCACATGTCAGAACATAAAGCATTTATAGGAAGCTACCACATCCTGTAATTTCTTGAAAATTTTCAATTTTTAACACAAAAATTCCATAAATTTATTTTAATGTAAAAACAACAATCATGATACTATATTAATCAATTTCAATAAGATATACGAAATTTATGGAGGTTTAGTGAAGAAAATGGTGGATAATGATGATATTTTAGGACGAAAAGATAGGCCATAAAATGATACCAACAGGGATATGTTAGCATACTTCTTTATGATGGAAACATTGCACAAGATTCGTCATGGGGCATTTCAGGATCATGGATGGGAAAATGAGCATGGTGACAAATTATTTTGTAACAACACTCTTCTAATAGACAATACATGGTATTGTAGATCACTTCCATGTGAGTGATCTAAGGAGGTATTCTTTCAATGTAAGAAAAGGTAAGTGAGGTGGGATGGTAGGAGTCATTAAGGTACACCTAAATGTGATTGGTATAATCATTACTTCTAAAACCATGAGCTAGGAAGATGGATACCATTTCATTTCTCTAAACTTGTGAAGGTTTTTACAGAGTCTACTACATGAGGGTCTGTCTTTCCAAGGATATAATTTTGTTAGTGTTAATGTGCAGTCAATCCCTATTTTTTATTTTGTGGTTACAGGGGATAGAGGAGATATGGCATAGTTTTTTATTAATGTTATTTGTCATGTAGTATAGGCCTTAGGGTGTTTTCCTATAATGGTGGTGTCTAGGTGTTTGGATGCTCAAGTTTTTGGGGATGGTGGACTTCAAGGTGGAGGAATTGTAGTGGATATTAGCACTCTTCAAAATACCTCATAGTGTAACCAAAAGGATTTTATCTATAGTACATTTCTACCACTCGTGACCTTAGTTCCTCTAGTGGTGGGATTTTTCTCAAGGAAACAGGTGCAAAGGAAATTTTGAAATGCCGAGATGGAAATTGACAGTAACTCTTCCCTTCACACACTTAGTTGAGAGAATCTTCATCCTCATGGTTATATCAATTCCCAATCAAAGTAAATCTGGAGGCATAATTCCTACTCCCACATTTGGTGCTTCTATGAGTCACAATTAAGAAAGGAATTTAAAGATGTTTCGAACTAATTTCTAGGGGGGGGAGGGGGCGGGGGGGGGGGGAGGATGGTTAGCTTAACCTCTAATGTGCCTTTAGATCCTCCTTCCTTCCAAGCCTATGGGTTGGAAAATTCCTCTATGTGAACTTTTCCTTTCGATGGCTATTAATCGAAATAGTTCAAGGGTGGCCTATCAGTTATCTATGAACATGGCCTTGAATTGGATTGCAATATTATAATAATAAACATAATACACCACTTTTTCCTATGGAACGAAAAACTACCTGATCTATGGCATAAAATTTTTCCTTCAACACAAACATAAATCAAATCAACCAAATTTAGTTCAGGCATGGGTAATCCCTGGCCCTTATATGCATTTGAATTAAGCTTAAATATGTAGCCTAGGTCGGTTCCATACACTGTAATCTTATGTTGAACACATACATATGCCAATATTATCCAAAGTTAGGTGCATTAATGGTTTGGGTCTTTGTCCCATATACCCCTTTTATACATACACCAGAGGTGTGTTGAGCCACTTCAGTTCACATTTTTCTTCCATACATCACTTACGTTAAAATATGATGGAGGAGACACTCAGACATATGATGCCAACAATTATGTTCCATACTTTGTTGTTGCCAAAAATTATGTTCCATACTCTATTTTTGTGTCTCTCCTCCTTCATATTTTCTCTAAATTCTTCTAATTATCCCTTAAAATACCAATGAATCCCTTCCATAAAGTTTCGATGAAAAGGAGTGTGGATAACTACAAAAACCATTCACTAAAACTTCCAAATATCTCCTTAGTGATGAATCCTACAACCATACTTTGCCATTTACTGACACTAGTTTTGCTAGACATATGGAGAGAGGCATGGAAATATCTCTGAGCTCATGAAGACATGTCCCTATTTGACTACGTGGGATCAAATTTTATGCCATAGGTTAAATATGGCACAAGCCAACCATTCATATTTTCCTGTTAAGAATAACTTGTAAACCTTTCCCTAGTTTTTGTAATATCCAAGGCCAAGTCATCAAGCTACCCTTGTGAAACCTTTAAACATTTTATTTATTGCCATAAAACCTTCACTTGAACATTCCTGCAGCAAATTCAACAAGCTATCATTTTTTTTCTCCACTTCCATAACCAAAGTGTTTTTCACAACCCCATGGTGGAAGAATGAAATATTAAAGTCCCATATACATTGGCATGCTTATCCAATGTCTATCCTTGTCTCATATTCCTCCAACATTTTCTTGATTTTTTCCTTTGCATTGTCAATTTTCTAATCAGTGTCACCATGTTGGGAATGAACTTGAGGAAAACCATTTTGAAATATGTTGTTAAAATTATGAAACTATCCTTCATAATGTTGCCCACTTCATTCATGCACTCATAAAAATTTATATATCAAGCATATTTTTATTTAAATTTTCCATTCTGTAACTTCCGTTGGTGCCATAGATGCCATAGATGATGGTTTTTTATGGGTTTACAACCTGAAATATTCATTTGAGTATATCATATTTTACCTTGGCATGATGTCTTGAAACTTCTACACAAAGTGTCCTTTACCAATAGATCTTTTCATATTCCCAACAGTTGAAAAGTTGAAATTACTATGCTACTTGGCTGAATGAAGAAAAATTACGTGCTATCCTTATGAAAAATAGTGGATAACGGGTCATTGGTAATCTAACACAGAAACACCAAGTATATCTTGGGTGTAGCAGCAATAAACTAGCCAATTTTCACCTTAGCTAGCTTTCTGTCACTTTGGGCTAGTGCATGCTAAAAATCAGAACTAATATTTTTATGGTTTTAAGTAAATATTTCACGGGTACCTTATTAAATTGGGTGAATGGAGAAAGAGGAGAAGAAAATATGCAAATTAGATTAGTTAATGCCAAACCTGTTGATTAAGAAGGTTTGCACAAAGAAACAATAACAAGAAAGACCTTTTCTCTACGTGACGTAATACCATAATATCTATTGGTGTTTGTCACATTCAATTGGGTAAAATTGAGCTTTGATCATATCCTTTAACACCTCCCAATTAGTCACTAGTGGATCATTTTCTAGTTCCTTTCTAATTGCATCACTCTCCTACCATGCCAAAGCATAGATTTAAAGATTCAATCGAGGAAATGCAATCTTTTGTTTACCGATTACTTCCTACATATTGAAGTATACATCCAATTTTTGTAGCCAATGATTTAGTTTGATGGAATCAACTTCCCCAACATGAGGTTTGACATCCACCTTGGCTTCTACATGAAAAAGTATGTGTGCCTTAGTATAGTTTCATTCTCCATTTCTGGTCAATCCTTTCAATTTTTCTTTGGCCTCATTTATTCTTTCTTTGGGTCTTCATTTTTAGCCTTTATTTATGGTGCTTCCCCATGTTTTATGGAAATACAAACCTAAAAATAAGTATGCTTTCCCTAAGTGGGTGGTTCACTTAGAACAACATAAATAAAGATATTTGATCTTTTCCTTAACGTGAATAGTGTAGAAATTATACAACATGTATGTATACCTTGGTTTCACCCAATCTAAAAATATTATAAAGTTAAATACTGAATCGTTTCTACAAATATTTTGTAGAATTAAAAACAACAAAATTGCCAATCACATGAAGAAAAGAAGAATAGATCAAAACCACAACACCAGATATTCCCGGGGAAAGCTTACTGCTCAAAACCCCTCTATCATATATTTTATATTCCACAAGGAATAATGAAAAAATTACATATAAAACTCTAATCACAAGAGCTCTCAGTACATCAGCTAATTGTCTCACACTATCATACAAAAATTGGTAAGCTCCTTAGCCAATTTACTGCCTCCACACAACCTGCCTTGCTCACGAAATTATTGATGAATGAAATCATTAATCACAAAGAATTTCATCCTTCCTCAACTGCGCTGAGTATAATGGGCATCCTATGGTGTTATAACTACACCTGGGTAGCTTGATAATATCACAACTGATAGTTACGCTTCCCTTTCACCTGAGTCTCAACTCGGTCTCCACTGGAACTGACATGCATGCAGTTAATAATAGTAAAATCATCAGTTGCATGTGAGATCACTACATGTGAATTAATTAATATTTAATTGACTTTATCTCTCACTAGTGTATCTACAGTTACAAATAGCACAATTGACTTTAACTCACTTAACTGAGTTAAATTGATTTACAACTTTCACAACTCATGCACCACTGCACTTCCAAGAGTCTGTTACAACTAGAATCGCTCAGTTACAACTAAAGTCAACCTACATGTCCCACCAACCAACCACTTAACTCAAAATTCACTTAGCTCCTCATGTGGCTACTAAATCACAAATGAAAACGGCAGTCGAGCATTTCAGAGGAACCATATTCAACTGGTGTGAAGGAGTAATGGCCAATATGAAAGGCTAATTGACTAGAGAAAAGAATGTGAAGTTGAAAAAATTCGAATATGGCACCATTCTTATTTAATTTTCTTTAGAGATAATTCTACTTCTCGCTCCTAAACTAATTCCACTAGATGGTGGGTCTCCTCAAGAACCTCGGATGGTAAGATGGGTAGCAATAATGGCTCGCCATGGTGGCTAGGGTGGTTCAATATTTCAGTTTACTCCGGCTTATTTCATGTGGCTTAGGAACCAAGTCTTCACCATTTAAGAATTTAATTATGCATGAATGGATTATAGGGGTGATCTTGAAACATCTTTGCCTCTAGGGGCACAGTGGGACGAGACAGGTTATTGAATCATTTTGATGTTCTTAATCTAATTTTTATTTGATTTTTATCGTCCAATACTGACAAAATATTTAAATGCAGATGTTGGTCCACAATGACCAACAACGCTTTGTCACTTTGAAAGGCAAGAAGCACAATCTGTAGCACCTCCACATGACTAGGCAGCTCCTCATGTGGCTACTAAGTCATAGATGCAAACGACAGTCAAGTGTTTCAGAGAAATCATATTCAATTGGTGTGAAGGAGTATTGGCCAATATGAAAGGCCAATTGAATAGAGCAAAGAATGCCAAGTTGAAAAGCTTTGGATATGGCACCATTCTTATTTTATTTTCTTTAGAGAGAATTATCCTTATCACTCCTCAACTAATTCCAGTAGATGGTGGGACTCCTTAGGAACCTCAGGTGGTGCCATGGGTAGCACTAATAGCTCGCCATCTTATTTCATGTGGCTTAGGAACCAAGTCTTCACCATTGAATACTTCCTTATGCAGGAATGGATTACAATGGTGATCCTAAAACATATTTTCCTCTAGGGGCACAGTGGGACGATACAAGTTAGTGAATCATTTTGATGTTATTAATCTAATTTTTATTTGATTTTTATCATCCAATACTAAAAAAAATATTTAAATGCATATTGCACTCCACAATGACCATAAATGCTTCGTCGCTTTGACAGGTAAGAAGCATAGCCCGTAGCACCTTCACAAGAGCAGGCAGTAGAGATCCTAGTAGACATGGAGCACAAACTTGAGAGGTTTACCATTGATATTTCTGAGATACGAACAGATGATATTCCTCTCAGGATTTCGAGACACGTGACATGTTTTCTAGGTCCATTCAAGATATTCATGTGCAAGGCGGCACGTGCTATAGTCTATTACCATGATCATCATCACGGATAGTTGATGGTCAATATAGATATACATTTTTTATTTTTTGTATCAGTATCTATTACATCATGAGGTTTTTGAAACTATGATCATAGACGATGTAATATTTATTGAACACAAAACTATCCCAATGATATTACTACTTTCATTTTATGAGTATCTGGGTCACTTGTTGGCAAACCTCAGATTTACCATATCAAGGAGCCTTCAAGGAGATTGAGCTTGATACTCTACCCTTGCATGTATATTGGATCATAGACTATTCCCCCAAGTACATTTTTTTTCTGTTGGTGACCTTAGTGACCATAATCTTTAGGATTTTTCCCAAGGTGACGGTGGAGGGAAGGTCCCATTGTACCTGGAACAGACGTCGGCTAGACTTACTTGGACTTTCTGGAGGGTACTCTTCACTTCGAGATGGCATAAGTGGAGGGACTTTCACCGGACTATTTCATTAAGCAATTTGTCAGGATAACTATTCCAACCGCCAAGTTTTCCACTTTAAAATTCTACGACGTTGGATTTCATCACCAACTAATGTTTTTAGTGTGGAAACATATTGTTTGTGTGTGGATTGTCTCTTAGATTTTGTAGGTGTGTGTTCAATTTTATTGTTTCCTTAGCGACTTCAGGACTATTTTGTTGAAATATTTTTTTGATTTCATGTGTTAAACATTAACCGTGGCTGAATTACGGAGACAGTATCGTAGAATGCAAGGGAAACCCCATAGGTATACACCAAGTCAATTAGAAAAGCTTAAATCTGAAAGAGGTCAACCATCAGAAACTGGATCTACTTTGACAAGAGGATACATCCATAATTATACATCTTGATTATGAAGTAAACCAACCTCAGACAAAAGAAAAACCATAAATTTCAAATTAACCATAGTTGAGTCTGCAACTAATGAATTTTCAAATAGTCAACTTATTAGACCCGAGATATCTGAACCCACGAACACAAAACTATTCCTAACTGACTAGTAAGAATGAAATATTTAGTGGATGGATTTAAAATGCTTAGTGGTAGGGAAGATTCAAATGGTTGGATTTGTGCATATAGCAACTATAGAAAATATCTGAGGGTGTATTTATACACCCAAAAATATTTAAAATATTTATTCTTGGAAAAAATAATTATGCAAGAAAATTATTGAAATTTTAAATTATTAAATTTCCTGCCAAAATTTCAAAGTTAGCTTTAATTGTTAATGTCGACTTCCCCCAAGGATTGTAACCCTTCACCCATGGAATCAACTATAAGTAGACCAATTTATCTTATATTTTCAGTCTTCCCTTGGATGAATGGCACACGGTCTCGGCACATGTCTCTTATCTTCACCTTGTACCTATACTCACTCCCTCTGTTTCCAATACTCTCTCTTGGCTACAATTTTTTCTACAGAACTTTGGCTCTTAGCTCATCTTACACCTTGGCTACAAATTATAGTACTTTCGCTCTTGATATTGCTTGAATAATGATGTATCTCCCTTAGTATTTCACATCTCTGCAATGAGCAGTGTTCTCAGTATCTTTGACTCGATATTATTTTTCATGTATCTCATTGTGATTTTATTCCTTGAAAATGACGTTGCAGTGCCATCATTAAGCGAAAATGGCTGGAGAAACCATCAACTTTGATCCAGAAAGTTAGTACAAAATCCATGAAGAGCATCATCAACCTTAGCACTACAATCAAGGAAGAAAAATTATATTATTCATTTGCATCACATTCTCCATTCCCATTCTTGTAATTTTCTAGGGAAGAAGAAGCATTGGTTCTGTTAACCCCTTATGAATTCCTTGACAAGCAAGCAAGGGGTTAATTTTTCCTATGAGCCTTCAAGGAATGCATTTCCCTTGAAAACACATCATCCTTGAAGCCTTTTATGTTCCCTTCTCTTTAACCTTTCCCTCTGCTGTTCTGGAGTCAATAAGCCTTGCTGATGACAAAAATTGTGCTCTAAAGGCTTTATTTTCCCCTTGCACCTCTGCAGAAACTCTCCATTTTACCCATTTTTCCCCTTTACAAAGTTCCCTTTCCATCCCAAATTTTCCCCATTAACCCTCTAAATCTCCCCAAAATCCCCTTTAAATCCCACCCTCGCCCTTTGTTAAGCCAAATCTCCCCTTTATCCTCTTATCGTTACCCTCCCTAACCATTAAAATTCATTGAAAAAGGGCCTGAAAACCCACTTTTAAACATTATAATAGGGCCTAGCCCCTTTCTCACCAGCCCCCTTAAAACCACTTCCCCATACGTCCCAGCGCTAATACCAAGCGCTTAAGTCTTGAGCGTCAATCGCAATCAGAATTGTCAGAGGAGAAAATCCCTTTGTTACATTGAAAAAGTCCGATGCGATTTTTTTATTACAATAAGTCTCGTGACGTGTTTTATACCATTGATCTATCTTGAAGATCCGATGATAGAGCCCTAATCGCACTCCCTGACCAATCGCAATCAGAACTTTTGTAATGTGTCACACTTGTTTCCCTCTGATTGCAATTGCCCGACTAAATCACAGTCGTCCATTCGTTCGGAGATCAATGGCCTAGATCTTATCACATCGCACCCGTCGCTCTTTCCCTTTGCCCTGCGAATGGATCTCCACTGTTGATCCCCTTGTAGATCCAACGGTCATCGCATTCCCTTTCCCAATTGCAATCGGAGCTATGTAAATGTGTTACCCTTCCCCTTCCCAATTGCGATTCTCCGACTTAATCTTGACCGTCCGTTGGATCTAACGATCTGATGGCTCAGATCCAATAGCCCTCCACCACGCTGGGTCCCACCGCATACGATCGCGATTCATTGCATTTTCACCACATTTATTTGTATTTCCGTTCATATCCAAATTTTCGGATTTACACTAAATTCTTATGTTTCATATGTTATTCCACCCGCTATTCATATATCATTCCTTTGTTCGATCTCCACCATTGATTTTCATCTCCAAGCCATGATCGAATGGTCCATACGCAGGTTTCAGTCAAACCCTATTTGCTCACTGTTACACCATATCTAATATTTTTCACTGTTTTTTCATATTAAACCACTGTTACCACCTCTGCACTATCACTCCGCCCGTCCTCCGGTACAGAAGTTGAAACGCCACCATGATTGCACAGTGTTGATACAGCGGCAAGTTTTCACTGACAGAGGTATAAATGAAGTGGAAGAGAGTTCCAGGCATGAAAACGAACATCTTTGAGCCTTAAACTAAGTTTTTCAAGGCAAGCTACCAGTTCAAAACATCATAGACCACACAGAGGATACGAAGGTGCAAAAATTAATATATAGCAGGTTTTCTACATCAGCAGGATGTTTTTCTCTAGGAAAGGACAGATTTCCCATACTGCTTTTATTCTATGCCGTGCTCTAGGGAAGATTTCCGCCCTAACCACAGTCCAAAGCCATTAGAACATTTGTTATGCAGTATGGCGGACTTTCTACGCCATTTACTCACCCTTTTCTCATTCTCCAAAAGTACTACAGAGTACTGCAAGCCAGTGTACATCAGGGTCATATCAGAGTAATTGGAAGCCTGAAGAGGATCATTCGTTCACCCAAAGAATGCCAGAGATCAATGCACAGGAGTTAAAATAGAATGGGCTTCAGGCCTGTTTTCTTTTCTGAGTTTAATGCTTCATTTAGTATTGCACCTACCTCGTCGACTCATCTTTTGCTATAAAACTCATAAGAAAATTATTGTAAAGGTGGTTGATCAGTTATCAGAGAATTGCAAGTAGTTTCCATTGAGACACGGTCTCTGTGTAAAGTTGTAAGATAGGCTGAGGAATATGATTTCAGACTGAGTATTCAGCTATTGGCAATGTTGTACTTGACTGGTATTGCTATTTAATATGACAAGCACATTCTTTGGATCCTGATCTAAAGCAGTGGTGATGTTTTCCTATCTCTGTGTTTTAATTCATTTCATTTCGTTTCTACTGGCTTGCATTAGAATATTGGCATAGGATTTACCCTTGTTAGGTACCCTATGTTTCTGCTCTCCTTTCCATTGATGTTTTTCTTCTGAATGTGTTATCTAAGAACTGATTTCAGATAATTTAACCAGTGTAGTGGATGTTATTGCCTGCTCTCTGATGTATGAGTTAAATGAATCTGTTCTTAGATGTTTCTTGTTAAGGATTTAGCTGGAACTGGGGATTAGAGTTAGCCCTTTCCACTAGGATCCTTGTGCAACCAACTGGTCTTTAACTTTGTGCCCTAAATCTGTGGTCTCCCCCCTCCTACCATTCCATATTACACTATCATCTTTAAGATCCAACATTTTAGATGACTAGCCCAATTGAAAGCCTACCTATTGATTAGCAAGAAAATCCTTTCCTGACTCCATTGCCCAATGGTTTTTGAATGCTCCCTGGAATACTTCACCTCTTCCCTTTTTCTCTTTGCTCATCTTGGTCTTACATTGAATCCTTCCTTCCTGATAACCAACAACCAAACAAACCCTGAACCTTATAACTAGCTTAACATTTAACACTGAGCTTCAAAGTCATACACCTTTGACATATCATAGAGAGATCCCTCTCTGGACTTAGGAGGGCTAGATCCTGAGGTCTGAAATTGGTTTTGATGTTGTCTCATCTTTTGGTCTTGCCAATTTGGCCAAAACGTGGGAACCCCAACATAATGGAAACTCCACTGGGGAATATCTGAGCATTTTTCATCTCACCACATCACAATATCCTCAAAAACCTACAATCTCTGGTTAGGTTGGTAGTTCAACACTCTTATTCACACATCGACCTCTATACCATTTGTTGTGTTTCTCCCATACTCTTAGACAGAGTCTGGAAAGGGCCAGGTAGCCTCCAGATCTCACACTCTTTCAGAGGTGACATATCTGGTAAATTCCCTCCCGATCAATCTCTGGTTAGATTTTGCTGTATTTGGAAGATATCCTTGAAAAGGGACATCTCATAAGCACTGTGGTGGACAGTGTACCCTCTAGAAACATCCTAAAACTTCCACCTGGTGACTCCATAATTCCTAAATGATTAAAGACTCCACTGGTGATCAGTAGGCCTGCTGATTATCTAGGTTTCACATAAGACTCCACTGGAAGACCAGCCTCCATAAAAACATCAACCACAATAAAAGAAACCAGTAGGGTTAAGCTGCTTGGTTGGAAAACAATGTTCTGGCTTTCAGAACCATTCGCACAAGGGCTTATCCCAACCCAAACCCACCTGAAATATTTGATAACCCTGAGAGCATCCTCAAGAGATCTCCTGCACCTAAAAGACCAACTATTTCCAGCCACATCCATAGAGCTAACTCTGCACCAGAAGACTTTACATCTCTAACACACCCATTCTTCGACCTAGGCACTCAAAACAATTTACCAAGAAATAGGCCATTCAGTGTCCTAGACCAGCCAGACCTTGAGTTTCCTGGTTCACCACCTCAAAGTGGTAAACACCTTGGGAATAGAGAAACCCCTCCATCTACACCTCCCGATATTCACTTCATTCAAAACTTGGGGCTCACACACCCTAAATCTGCTCAACAAACCTCTGCTAGTCCTAGTATCCCTGTCATCCATATACCAGCTGCTCAAGCCAACCCTTTACCTCATCAAAACATCATCATGCCAGCTTGGTATGCACCTTTGGTTTTACCCCAACCTCTAGTACCCTTACCAAATGATTATCAATCAAAGATCCCACACTTCACTGTGAAGGAGTCCATCACAACCCAGCAACATGTAGATAAGATGGAAGATTCTTTTGACTACATGGAAATTGATGATGATACAATCAAAATGAGAATTTTTGCCCATAGATTAGGAGTTGATGTGAAGAAATGGTTTAAGAGCTTGCCTCCTGGTAGTATCCAATACCTCCCAGCTCTATATCAGACCTTCATCAACAAATGGGAAGTTAGGGCTAACCCCTGCCAACTCCTAGCAAAATATATGAACCTTAAAAGAAACGTAGGAGAAAGTGTCCATGATTACTCAACAAGATTTAACAGCATTTATAATGCTCTTCCTCCACATATGAAACCTCCCCAAGGTATGACTCTAATGAAATATCCTGAAGGCTTTGATGCCGACATGGCCTGCCAGCTTAGGGAGAAAGATTACAACACATTGGAGGACATGCAAAAAGGAGCAGTGAGTGTAGAGGCTAATCTGATTGAGAAAAGAGCAAGATTGAGAGCTGAGAAGAGGGTAACATATAGAGATGATAGTGTAGCTTCCACATCTGATCCCAACTATGACCGCATATCCAAAAACATGGAAGAGCTACAACAAATGGTAAAAAAAATGGTTGTCACAGTTAGTAACCAAAACAAAAATCAAAACCAAAACCAGAACTTTAGAAGAAACAATGCCACTCCCAACAGACAAAGAGAGTCAGATCAACAAGTTATTCCCCCATTCAAAGAGAACTTTCTTGATGAAGATGAGGGAATCATAGAGGAGTCTGAGGGAAACACAATAAACATGTTTGAAACAAAGGACTCAATCCATAATTGTTATTTAGAGGAAGATCAACCCTCACCTTCATATTGGGATGAGGAAAGATTAGAATCTGAAGATTACAGACTTGGATTTGAAAATGCTATTA
The DNA here is from genome assembly GCA_034641835.2 of Pinus albicaulis. Classification (NCBI taxonomy): domain Eukaryota; kingdom Viridiplantae; phylum Streptophyta; class Pinopsida; order Pinales; family Pinaceae; genus Pinus; species Pinus albicaulis. Next base: position 323,771,422 of record CM076571.1, read on the forward strand.
TGCAGGTCAGAGAACAATATGAGCTCAAAAGCAATAAGAACCTAGACAATTCCAAACCCAAATCTTTTGAGATTACCATCAAGAGAAGACCTGAAAAATCTTCTAAAGCAATTGCTGAAAGTAACAAATCAACAGCTGAGAGTTCTGGAAAAAACAAAGAGAAAGACAACCAAAACACTGATAAACAAGGTCAGCCCACTAGTAGCACTAGCAATGCAGTTAGTGCTCCTGATAAAACAACTTCAGACACTGTACATAGGGAGAAGCAGCCCACTGATTCAGCGACCAAGGTGATGGCTAACAAAACAAAGTCGAACACTCCAAATAGTTAGTCCACTTTCAATTTAGAGAGTGAGAATGCAAAAATTAAAATCTTTGTCCCCCTCTCTGAGCTGGCCACTCAGGATGTATATAAAGGCAAAATCTTGAAAGCATTAAATTTAGGTGAGAACAGTGACACTGTGAATCTGAGTGATGATCAACCTGCCCTTCTGTTTGGTCCAAAGATAGAAGGAAATTTTCAAGAAGGGGTAGTGCCACCTTTCTATATCAGTCTTAATATCCATGATAAGATTCTCCACAATGCAATGCACGATTCTAGGGAATCACACAACCTGATGCCTAAAGTAGTGATGGAAATATTAGGCCTAGAGATAACCTATCCCTATAAAGACCTATATTCATTTGAATCTAGCAGAGTAAAGTGTCTTGGCCTGATCAAAGATTTATGTGTGAGCCTTACCCAGATTCCAGCAAGATGTGTGGTTATGGATGTCGTGGTGGCAGATGTGTCGCCCAAGTATGGAATGTTATTTTCAAGATCATGGGGAGCCAAGCTACAGGGAACTTATGCCACAATCCCAATCTTTGGCCAACTTAGAAGATTGTAAAAAGAGGCACAAATGAAATTCTTGGTTAGTAGCCCCGAAAAGCCTGAAAACTCTCCTTTATTCTCTGTACATACAGACCTTGACTCCTTCATCCTTTGTAATGACAAATCCCTAGAGGGGTCAGAGTCCAAAAACAGAGATACAAATGAGGAAACAGAGCCCATGGAATTTAACATAATGGCTACTTTAGACTCTGAGGAGAAAGACGTAGAAAACTTAGAACAGTGCACTAAAACAAAAGCCCAAAGTGAACCAGAAACAGAATGCAATCAGCCAATTAGTCACCCCTCAGATTTCCACACACATGATGAAAAAAAAATGACTCGTAGCCTAGTGCAGCCCCTGTAATGCTACATAATGGTGGTCTCAGCTGTAGGGAAGCAAATGATGATAAACCGAAAAATGAATCCTTGTGGGAAATGAATTTCGATGGGTCTTGCACCAAGAGAACTGCTGGGGCAGGAGTGTGGATACGTAACACGAAGAGTGACTACGTAGAGAGCCATGCCTGCAATCTTCACTTCAAATGTACAAACAATATTGCAAAATATGAGGCTCTTATCCTAGGTTTGACCCTGTTGAAAAAATTAGGAGCCCGTAAGATAACTACACGTGGAGACTCTGAGCTAATTATTAAACAGGTGAATGGTGAATATAAAGCAAAACATCCTATACTGCGGGCCTACAAGAATGACACTATGGATCTGTTGAAAAAATTTGTTGAATACGAATTAGTGTTTGTGCCTAGGGGTCAAAATGTCATTGCAAATGGATTAGCTTGCGTAGCTAGTTCATACCCTAAGACTCTAGACGATCAACAGATCATTATTTAGACCAAATTCAGACCTGCAGTGCTGGAAAATGAAAAATATTGGCAGGTTTTTGAAGGAGATAAACAAATTGAAGATTTCTTGGTAGGAAGAAATGAGTTTGAATTTTCTGATGCAGACTCCAAATCTGACAGTAGCTGCCTAAGTGAAGAGTCTTCAGACGAGGAAGAAACACCCTGTAACATAGAAATAAACTTTCTTAATGAACAGGTTGGAAATCCAAATGAAAAATGTGAAAACGCGGATAGTGAAGAAGTAGAGGTGCTGCAGACCAAAGATAAGAACATACCTCGAGGTCTGGCACCTTTAGAAGACCTTTTTGACTTCGATGATGTAGCAAAAAAGCCCACAATAGAACATGCAGACTCTGATGTTGAGGAATGCAACATAGGCACGGAAGATAAGCCCAAAATGATTTAATTGGCTAAGTCTTTATCGGCAAACATAAAAAAGAAATACATTGACCTTTTCAAGGAATTCATTGATGTGTTTGCCTGGAGTTATGAGGAATTAAGGGCCTATGACACAAACATCATACAGCATAAGATACCCTTGAAAGAAAATCAGAAGCCCTTTAGACAAAAACTTCATAGAATAAACCCAAAACAATTGCCTGCAGTGGAAAAAGAGATTAAGAAGATGTTTGAGGCAGGTATAACTGTGCCTGTGAGGTTCTCTGATTGGGTATGAAACCTAGTGGCTGTGAGAAAGAAAATAGGGGAGATCAGATTGTGCATAGATTTCAGGAATCTTAATAGGGCCTCACCCAAAGACAATTACCCTTTGCCTAAAATGGAACATATTCTTCAGAGGGTAGTAGGCTCTAAAAGGATCTCCCTGCTAGACGGTTTCTCAGGTTACAACCAAGTCTTAGTAATCCCATAATATTAGCTCAAGATAGCCTTTACCACTCCATGGGGCACCTTTATGTATGTAAAAATGCCCTTTGGACTGATGAACGCTGGTGCAACCTTCCAAAGAGAAATGGATATAGATTTTTCAAATGAGATAGGACACTTCATTTTTATTTACTTGGATGACATAACAGTCTATTCCAAGACTGAATAAGAACACCTAAAACATCTGACAAAAGTGTTTGAAAAATGTAGAAGGTTTGGTCTATCATTAAATCCTAAAAAGACTGTATTTGGGCTGCAAGAAGGAAAGCTTATTGGCCTCATTATATCTGAAAAGGGAATTAGGATAGACCCATAAAGAGTTGAGGGAATACTACAGATCACACACCCAAGAAACATCAAAGAATTACAGTCCTTCATTAGGAAAATTAACTTCCTTAGGAGGTTTATTCCCAACCTAGCTGAACACCTTAGGAATATGACTAACATGCTGAAGAAAGGTGTAGGAGTTAAGTCGACTGTTGAAGCCAAGAAGTCTTTTGAATCAGTTAAACTTGCACTCACCCAGGCTCATGTCCTAATCAGCCCAGATTTCTGAAAATATTTCTTGATATTTTCATTCGCCTCCAAGCATACGATTGTTGCAGTGCTACTGCAGAAACATTCAGAGGGAATGGAACAGCCCATTTATTTCTTCAACAGAGCACTCAGGGATGCACCCTTGAAATACAACATAATGGAAAAACAGGCCTATGCTTTGGTCAAGGACTTAAAGGACTTTAGGGTGTACATATTGCATTCCCACACCATAGCTTATGTGCCTAACATAGTGGTCAAAGATATAATGTCCCAAGACCCAGATGGGAAGAGGGGAAAATGGATTGCTGTAATCTTAGAATACGACCTTGAGATAAAGCCCACCAAACTGGTCAAAGGTCAGGGCTTAGCTAAGTTAATGGCTGAATCAAATATTCAAGCCCTTGAAATTAACATGGTAAATGCCTTGGATGAGCAGGAAGGACTGCCTAATCCCACTGTTGAGGAGAAATTTCAGAACTCTCCTTGGTACTCTGACATCCTTTATGTGCTCACCAACCTCAATGCTCCATCTAAACTATCAAAGACCAAGCCCAGATTCCTGAAACTAAAAGCCAGAAATTACTGCATTCTGAATGAAAACTTATATTGGAAAAATCCAAATGGCCTATTTCTTAAATCTTTGCCTGAAGCTGAAGCTGAGAGGATTAAACAAGAATTTCATGCTGGAGAGTGTGGAGGCCACCTGAACTGGAATGCCACTGCAAAAAAAATACTCAAAGCTGGCTATTATTGGCCCACACTCTTCAATGATGTCCAAAAGATGATAATTGCCTACCATAAATGCCAGATTTTTGAAGGCAAAAGAAAACTCCTCCACTTACCTCTGCAACCCATCGCTGTTGAAGGTCCGTTTATGAAATGGGGCCTAGATTTCATAGGAGAAATCCACCTTGCTTCTTCTGCACAACACAAATGGATCTTAACAGCCACAGACTACTTCACTAAGCAAATAGAGGCCATACCAACTAGGAATGCCATAGATTCAGTCATCATTAGGTTCCTAGAAGGTCATATACTCTCTCGGTTTGGCTGCCCAAGGAAAATAATCACCAATAATGCTGCTACTTTTGGATCTAAGAAAATGGTTGATTTTTGTCACAGGTATCAAATAATGCTTGGTCATTCAACTGCCTATTATCCTCAAGGTAACGGCTTAGTTGAATCATCAAACAAAATCCTAGTGACCATCATCAAGAAGCTTCTAGAAGAGAACAAAAAGTCATGGCATAACAAGTTAGTGCATGCCTTGTGGGCTGACAGGCTTACAACAAAGAAATCCATTGGCATGTCACCATATCAGCTTGTCTATGGTACAGAAGCAGTATTTCCTAATGGCCTTGGGGTACCAGTGATTAAGTTTGTCCAAGAGATTCAGGCAGAAGAAGACAGTATGGTGAGAAGGATAAACCAAACAATTTATCTCTAGCAAACAAGGGAAGAGGTCTATAACAGAGCCATCAAAGTTTAGGAAAACATAAAGAATTTTTTTTACAAGAGAACCAAAGCTGCTAATTTCAAAATTGGAGATAAGGTTCTAAAGTGGGACTCAAGGAGAGAGGACAAAGGAAATCATAGCAAATTTGACAGTCTGTGGCAAGGTCCATACATCATCCAGACCACTGTGGGTCCAAATGCCTTCTTCCTCCAGGAATTAGATGGTACAGAGCTGTTTTGGGGTCCTGTCAATGGCATGATGCTCAAACACTACTTCTGTTGATTTTCAATTTCCAGATTTCATTTCCATTGTACATACCATTGCAGTGTTTGTTTTCAAGAAAAGAGGAAAATGTTTCAAAAATAAAAAACAGAGAAAAAGGAGAGGTTCAGACATGCTCAAAACATGAACCTCTGAAGTGCAAAGGATTGGCTCTAATATGATCAAAACCTGAGCCAAAAGAAGCAAATTAGCTGGTCCTAACATGATCAAAATTTGGACCAGCAAATAAAAAAGAAGAATCAGCTCTAACATGCCCAAAACCAGAGCTGAAATGAGGAAAAAGAGTGACTCAAACAAGCTCAAAACTTGAGTCACAAAGAAAGAAGGATACTCCAAGCTTCGGATTTCAAACCTTCATAGTTTTGTTTTCAGTTTTCAACAATTTTATGTCCATGTGCAACTGTCTTTATGCCTTGGATCTACAGTAAACTAGACTGTCTAATCCTAGTTTGACTGTTTTTAAATTTTTGTTGTAGAATGTAGAGAAGAAATATGCTGGACAGTTTAATCCCAACAGATATTATATTAGGTAGAGAAACATATGAGGCCAACAGTATAATCTGGTCTCATGGAGCAATAAGGGTAGATTTAGAATAGGTTTATTTTCTGTTATAAAAATAAGTGATGTAAAGGGTCTGCTAGTTCAAATGCACCCTAGAAGAAAAAATGCTAGGATTGTAGGATGGGTAGGTAGATTGTTGTGAATGTTTTGTTGATATATCATATTTGTGGCAGCTGAAAATCAAAGAAGAAAGGTGGCTTAAGTAGCAGGCATCTGGCCTACACCAAAGATAATTTTCTGAATTCTTGACTCCTTCAAGAAGAATCCGTCCCCATGTGGAGCCACTGTTAGCCCCTTATGAATTCCTTAACAAGCAAGCAAGGGGCTGATTTTTCCTATGAGCCTTCAAGGAATAAATTTCCCTTGAAAACACATCATCCTTGAAGCCTTTTATGTTCCCTTCTCTTTAACCTTTCCCTCTACTATTCTGGAGTCAATAAGCCTTGCTGATGACAAAAATTGTCCTCTAAAGGCTTTATTTGCCCCTTGCACCTCTGCAGAAACTCTCCATTTTACCCCTTTTTCCCCTTTACAAAGTTCCCTTTCCATCCCAAATTTTCCCCATTAACCCTCTAAATCTCCCCAAAATCCCCTTTAAATCCCACCCTCACCCTTTGTTAAGCCAAATCTCCCCTTTATCCTCTTATCGTTACCCTCCCTAACCATTAAAATTCATTGAAAAAGGGCCTGAAAACCCACTTTTAAACATTATAATAGGGCCTAGCCCCTTTCTCGCCAGCCCCCTTAAAACCACTTCCCCATACGTCCTAGCGCTAAGACCAAGCGCTTAAGTCTTGAGCGCCAATCGCAATCGGAATTTTCAGAGGAGCAAATCCCTTTGTTACATTGAAAAAGTCTGATGCGATTTTTTTATTACAATAAGTCCCGCGACGTGTTTTATACCGTTGATCTATCTTGAAGATCCGACGGCGGAGCGCTAATCGCACTCCCTGCCCAATCACAATCATAACTTTTGTAATGTGTCACACTTGTTTCCCTCTGATTGCGATTTCCTGACTAAATCACAGTCGTCCATTCGTTCGGAGATCAATGGCCCAGATCTTATCGCATCGCACCCGTCGCTCTTTCCCTTTGCCCTCCAAATGGATCTCCACCGTCAATCCCTTTGTAGATCCAATGGTCATCGCATTCACTTTCCCAATCGCAATCGGAGCTATGTAAATGTGTTACCTTGCCCCTTCCCAATTTCGATTCTCCGACTTAATCTTGACCGTCCGTTGGATCTAATGATCTGACGGCTCAGATCCAATCGCCCTCCACCACGCTGGGCCCCACTGCATACGATCGCAATTCATTGCATTTTCACCACATTTATTTGTATTTCCGTTCATATCCAAAGTTTCATATTTACACTAAAGTCTTATGTTTCATATGTTATTCCACCCGTTGTTCATATATCATTCCTTTGTTCGATCTTCGCCGTTGATTTTCATCTCCAAGCCATGATCGAACGGTCCATACGCAGGTTTCGGTCAAACCCTATTTGCTCACTGTTACACCATATCTAAGCTTTTTCACCGTTGTTTCATATTAAACCACTGTTACCACCGTCGCACTATCACTTCGCCCGTCCTCCGGTACAGAAGTTGAAACGCCACCATGATTGCACAGTGTTGATACAGCGGCAGGTTTTCACTGATAGAGGTATAAATGAAGTGGCAGAGAGTTCCAGGCACGCAAACGAAGATCTTTGAGCCTTAAACCAAGTTTTTCAAGGCAAGATACCAGGTCAAAGACATCATAGACCTCACAGATGATACAAATGTGCAGAAATTAATATATATCAGGTTTTCTACATCAGCAGGATGTTTTTCTCCAGGAAAGGACGGATTGCCCATACTGCTTTTATTCTATGTCGTGCTCTAGGGAGGATTTCCACCCTAACCATAGTCCAAAGCCATCAGAACATTTTTTATGCAGTATGGCAGACTTTCTCTGCCATTTACTCACCCTTTTCTCATTCTCCAAAAGTACTACAGAGTACTGCAAGCCAATGTACATCAGGGTCATATCAGAGTAATTGGAAGCCTGAAGAGGATCATTTGTTCACCCAAAGAATGCCAGAGATCAATGCACAGGAGTTAAAACAGAATGGGCTTCAGATCTGTTTTATTTTTTGAGTTTAATGCTTCATTTATTATTTCACCTACCTCCTCCGCTCATCTTTGCTATAAAACTCATGAGAAAATTATTGTGAAGGTGGTTGATCAGTTATCATAGAATTGCAAGTAGTTTCCTTTGAGACACGGTCTCTTTGTAAGGTTGTAAGATAGGCTGAGGAATATGATTTCAGACTGAGTATTTAGCTATTGGCAATGTTGTACTTGATTGGTATTGCTATTTAATATGACAAGCACATTTCTTTGGATCCTGATCTAAATCAGCGGTGATGTTTTCCTATCTCTGTGTTTTAATTCATTTCATTTCGTTTCTACTGGCTTGCATCAGAATATTGGCATAGGATTTACCCTTGTTAGGTACCCTATGTTTCTGCTCTCCTTGCCATTAATGTTTTTCTTCTGAATGTGTTATCTAAGAATTGATTTCAGATAATTTAACCAGTGTAGTGGATGTTATTTCCTGCTCTCTGATGTATGAGTTAAATGAATATGTTCTTAGATGTTTCTTGTTAAGGATTTAGCTGGAAGATTTGGGAACACTGGGGATTAGAGTTAGCCCTGTCCACTAGGATCCTTGTGCAACCAGCTGGTCTTTAAATTTTTTCCCTGAATCCGTGGTCTCCCCCCTCCTACCATTCCATATTACACTATCATCTTTAAGATCCAACATTTTAGATGACTAGCCCAATTGAAAGCCTGCCTATTGATTAGCAAGAAAATCCTTTCCTGACTCCATTTCCCAATGGTTTTTGAATGCTCCCTGGAATAATTCACCTCTGCCCTTTTTCTCTTTGCTCATCCTAGTCTTACATTGAATCCTTCCTTCCTGATAACTAGCAACCAAACAAACCATCAAACAAACAAACCCTGAGCCTTATAACTAGCCTAACATTTAACACTGAGCTTCAAAGTCATACACCTTTGACATATCATAGATATATCCCTCTCTGGACCCAGGAGGGCTAGATCCTGAGGTCTGAAAGTGGTTTTGATGTTGTCTCGTCTTTTGGTCTTGCCAATCTGGCCAAAACATGGGAACCCCAACAGGTTCTGCATTCTCTAATAACGACTCTGAATTCTTCATCCCCAGGCTTCAAAATTTTGATTAGTTGATTTTTCCACCCATGATAGTTCACTAAATGGAGTGGAATAAAAATGGAAGCACCCACTTTATGGAAGGATTAACGATCAATTATTTCACACACCGCAATAGGATATTCCACGTGGGAGTCACCACATGAAACAACCCCCTGTTTCAACCATGGAAACCATTTCTTAGGTAGCACAGAGATGGGAGTAGGCTTTGAGAAGTAGATATTTTTTTCACTATTCTGGGAATTTGACGAGCAAGAATCAATGTAATATCCCAAAATGGGAAAGACAGGAATATAGAACATATGCGCAATTCCAAATAAGAATATAACATACAAAACTGGAAAAATATCGGAATACATCAGAACCTCATACATATGAGAAGAAACAACTAAGCCATATCATTATGTATCAACCACAAATGAATATACAAAGTTCTCCAAAAAGGGATGCACTCAAGCCATCCAAAGATGGTTGAAACAACTCTACTAAAAACTAGCACTAGAAAGTAAAAACAGATGTTGATGCTGGAACTATTACTATTGGGAAGAAGGTCTATGTCCGAGAGGCTGTTGGAGTGCTTATAAATATCCAAGATTTTAATCACAAACTCTACTCGAAAAACCAAAAAACACCCAAAAATGGTTTGGCCAGATTTTGAGTTTGGAATTTCGGCCCTTTTTGGGTTGCACACTACACCCCTGTTGGCTGAGTTTCAAACTCCCTGGAGAAAACTATTGATCTAAGGATGAAAGAATGATCTATCAGCTACAATATAACCCACTCAACTCACTAACTAAAGGCCTGGTCCCTTCTCCCGATTCCTAAGCTCAAGACTCTAGATCTAGCTGATTCCCAAGTTCAGGAATGCGTAATTCATGTAGTTGGAAGTGGAGATGAGAGTGGATGAAAGTAGCACTGATTTCCAGATGATGACTTCTTCCCAAGAAAACCTTCCCAGAGTATGCACTCGAATTCCCTCGTGGGTAAGGGTGGGATTCCCGCTCAGGAACACCCGGTGCTAAACAACACAACAGACTTAGCTAAACAGCTGAAGCATGCAAAGGAATGTCTTACGACACTCAACAATAAAAATACAAAGACCCCTTCCTTTGTTGCCCTAATATTCCTTTTATGGTTGTGATCCTTCCCTAGCCTCAGCCCACGTCATAACTGCGTTGTACATGTGACCACTAGCCTCCATAAAGACTATGTTTCCCTCCATGATCTCCATCACTGCTACAATTACTCTCCACTTCCTCCATCATGTGTGCATTTAATGCACCACTTCCTCCATCATCTCTGAAATCACTCCTCAACTATCTCCATATTCTTGCAATTATTCCTTCATTGTCTCCATAATATTCCTCATTATTGCTCCATGACCTCCACTCTTTCTTCATTATTATGCTGCTCCACTACTCCATAATGCTACTCCACTACTCAACTAACCCACATTCACACTATAGAAGTGGATTTTATTCATCTTCTGATTTTATGGGTCCCTTCACCCTTTTATTAACTTAACTAAATAAGAAAATTAAGAACTCTAATATTCCAATTAGCTGATGTCAAATTCAGAATATTACAGTCCTCCTTGCCAAAATGTTGCTTGTCCTCAAGCAACTGCAAAAGTGGATTTTGCAGAAATCCATCTCCCTCCCAAGTGGCATCCTCATATGAAAGGTTTCCCCATCTACTCCAAAGTGTTATGAATGCCCAGCTTCATAGTTGCCTCTCTAAAATGTCTAGAATGGCCTCTACTTGTGTAGCTAGATGCCTCTCCTCATCAATGAGTCCCCTAGTGGCAACCATATGTTGTCCAAGAGCCTCTTCTATGCAGGAGATATGTAAAGTGTAGTGGTTCCTTCCCCAAGTGGAAAGTCCCAACTCATAAACTCTCTCTCCAACCCATGCTACATGGAGTAGGTTGTGTCTCTCCATGCTCCAATCCTTGGCCCCGGTGACCTTGCTTGCTCTAGCATCATCTATCCACTGTGAAAAGTAGGAAATAGAGACATATGGATTGACATGTGAAATTGCGAACCATACTCTCTCAATAGCAGCCACCGCAGCAATGCCTCTTGCTCATCATACCAAGTATGGTGGCCATACTCTCCTAATAGAAGCCAATGCAGCAAGGCTTCTTGCTGCCATCCCACATCATAACTGTTATCCATCTATAAATTATGTTATCTCTGATGATGTCTAGATTAGTCCATGGATTTCCAAAAACAAGATTTTCATCAAAATCTATGAGTTTCAGAAATATCACTGTGTTCATTATCCCTAAGTTATCCATTTCTCATAAAATCTTCAATCAAAGCCTCTAAGTTGCCCCATTGATACCAAAAGAGATTGTTTCTAAGCCATTTTTCCATCATTTTCCCTGTGAAAAATCCCTCATTTCCCCCTTCCCTTTTTCTTCCAAAAACCCCTTTTTTACCCTTTATTTTCCTTCAAAATCCCCTTTAAACCATTAAAAATCCTTTATAATGGTTTAAACCTCCTTTTTATACTTATCGGAACCCCTTAAAACCCTTAAAAAACCTCATTTTTTAGCCTTTTTCCGCCCATTTTAGCATAAGGCTTTAAGCGCCTTTCAGCTTAAGCCTGAGCCCCTTTTCCGCCATACAACTGGCTCCACAACCAAGCACTAAATCCCATTGGCAGTCGTACTCCAGCGATTCCAAGTTCCCACTTCTATTTTCCTTTTTCGCCGATGGCCGATCTTCCGATGAGATCGGGACCGTCCGTTCCCCAAGATTTGATGCCCATCGCACTCTACGCTCCATCACATCGCACTTCGCCATTGTATCACTCCATCGTATCGTACTTCTCCATCGCATCACCCCATTGCATTGGGCTTCACCTTTCCCCTTCACCTTTCCTTCTCTGCCAATGATCATCCCCCGCCGATGTAATCTCTGCCATTGAACTATCCCAGATCCAACAATCCTCGCACCGTCGCACTTCGTGGCATCGGCGCATTTCTTATCTCATTTCCAAATTTCTCCTTCCCAAACCCTCTTATTCGCTGATTTCCAATCCACTGAGTTAATCTCGACCGTCCATTTCCCCGATCTGACGGCTCCCATCGATTGCCCTCTTGCACTGTCACTTTTTCTTCGCCTATTTCATTCATTTCTACCATTCTGCGATCAGATCTTGACCATTGATCCTCCTGATCAGACAACCAACATTTTTTCACAGGACTTGCCCTCCACCTAAATCGTTTATCATTTGTTCGACCTAGCAATGAAATCTGGGAGGTTGATCCTCCCAATCCAACGGATCCCATTCAACCTTACCTGAGCCCCTTCCCTTTATAAATTCTCACCCCAACTATGTTTCTCTGCGACGTGTCTTTGTCGTTGATCCTCAAGATCTAACGGACCTCGCTCCATCGCTTCATCGCATATCCATCCGTCTCCCCGCACATATGTTATATTTTGCGCACTCTCGCTATTCATCTCCACCATTGGTCCATCAGATCTAACGGCCAGCACACTATCTCTTTTCTCCTCCCGCTTGCAACCATTCCCCTCTACCCACTTTTCTCTGATATAATCTGGACTAATGATTCTCCCGATCCAACGGCCATCGCTCTTTTGCATTTCACCTGTCCTCTCGCCCCTTTTTTCTTTTTTGTGCATCTGCGAGAATATCTCCACCGTTGATCCTTCCGATCCAACGGCCACTGCTCTTTCGCCTTTTCACCCATCCTCTCGCACATTCATTATTTGCACAAACCTGCGAGAAGATCTCCACCATTGATCCTCTCGATCTAACGACTCACAATCCATATTGCTCCCATTTCACGAAAGGGCTTAAACACCCCTTTTCAACGTGAAATGGGCGGTTTTAAGGGGGACAGGTGTCAATGCCTGAACCGTATCGCATTCCCCCAACTTAATACCATTTACCACTTGACCCCTGCACTAATACCACCCTGGTATTGCACAAAACTGCCTATCCATATTTTCGCGCCAGAAGCATATTTAAACACCATTTTTAATGGTTTCCTCCATGGAATCCACTCCGTTGCATCCACCTTCTTTCGCACTACTCCAACACCCATCCCGAAGCCTCTGATCGCAGTTTATCCAAAAAATATTGTAGGTTTTCATAATGTGTTTTATGTTTGAGTGGAGGTTTAATGGAAGCCTAAAGTTTACAGGCTCACCCACAGTAGCATCTAAATTGAAAATGCCTGGGATGACGATCCTCAGGGTTATAACAAGAAATATGGGAGATCTGGGGTTTGATTCCAAGCATTTGATGGATGCAATCACATAAACCTACAAAATGCCAAAAAAACCCTGCAAACAAGAAAACAGAGAGATTACAGTTTTAATCAAAGAACTAAAAGAAAAGTGAGGATTAGCATAAAGAGAAAGGATTAAAGCACAAATTTTGAAGATTTAAATATTAATCTGCAGTTTAAAGGATAAATACAAAGGGTTAAGAAATAAATGATTGTTTTAACAGAAAACGAAGAAAAGACAATGAATTGAGATTAATAAAGGATCTAGGCTAAAGGATATAAAAGCACATTTATTGACTAATAAATCATAAAGCAGTAAGAATGAGTATTAAAGGAAAATCAGATATTAAATGCCTATTACCAAGTGTAAAAGTTAAACAAATACAACATTAGACCAAAATCAACTTCGAATGAATCAAACAAAGGCAGTCATTTCTCCAAAAGATCTAGTTTCCACCTATAGCCTACCTTCTGTCTAAAAGGGAAAATTGACAATTATTACATAGATAGAAGATATTTTAAAATTGACAAGAAGTTATTGTAAAAGATAAAGATAGGCCTTAAAGTCAATATTTTCACCTATTTTATCCTTAGAAAGTAAAGACAGAGTTATCAAAACAGAGAGGTATCTACAGATGTTCCTACCTTATGCCTTGATGGTTATCAAGGTCAGGAACATATTTACTCTATCATTAATAACATTTTAAACTCTATAAGAGTTCCACCTCCTCATTTGCAGCATAAATATTTCATTCGAACTCATTGTAAATGTTGGATTTTGATGACTGATGCTGGAATAATACATAGTCCTTTGAAGCTCTTGAAGAGAAATTGATGCCTTGGAATTCATGCATGATCTGATTTTCTTGTTGATGGAGAAAGATTGTTTGCAAGATCCATAGGCTTGGTTGATGGTGAAGTTTTCTTTTATTTATGTTTTATATTTTTCCATTATGTTTTCCATCTTGCTATGTTGCAGTAGGACAAATAATTTAGATTAAGAAATGTTTTCTAATGGCACCTTAAATATTTTTTTCCTTCACTACCTTAATGTTTTCTTCTGCTAAGATACATTGGAGAAAGCATTTATTTCTATCTAACAAGTTCTTAGCTCATCTATTTCTTGAATAATTTAGATTAGTTGCATCAATTATGATTTATGGTTAGCCCTGCATATTGTTGCCACTGAAATATTTTGTTCTTGGAATCATCTCTTTAAAGTGGCTTTGTCTAGGTTTGTCAAAGAAGTTTGTTTAAAATCATGTTCTTTGCCTTTACTTAGCTAAAAAAATTTTAAGGAAACCTTATAGTTGTAACTTTGGATGTTAGAGTTTTCTCTTCTTCTATGGTTATAGTTACTTGTATATCTTAAATGTTTTTCTTCTCTAGATGATAAAAGCTCTGGAAGTTGGATAAGTTTCTTACTTTTCTGTGTTTTTATCTGAATGTTTGTCTTGGTTAATTATCTATTTTCAATCTGAAATAAAATGTATTAGGTTCTTATTATTCCTTTGGTTCTATACCGTTCTTATCAATTTTCTAACTCCCTCAGTTTACAAGTATATAAAGGATTCGGTTTTATCCCTTTATTTTGTTTGTTGTTCTCAATATTTATGTCCATCTCATAGATCCATCATAACCTTAAAAGATCCACCAACCAAGTAAAATTTCCTTGCAAATGTTCTTAAACCCCATTGATGAACTTATCTGGACCTTGTTAGATTCCATTGCCCAATGAATTAACAATCTTCCATGTTTCCTATCTAAAATCTATCAAAGTATCATACCCAACCAAAACAATCAAAATACCCTGCACTTAACATCTAGCCTAAAATCAGCCCTAATCAGTAACTAAGACATATCTTTGCACACATTGAGAGATCCCTCTCTGAATCCAGGAAGGCTAGGTCCTTGGATTCCAAAGCTTGGTTTGATGTTATCCTTGTCAATTTGTATCTCAATCAATCTAGAAAATTATGGGGAGCTAACATAGTGGCGATCACGGTGGAACCAAGTTCATAGTAGCCTGGAAAACTCTTATAGACTCATATACATCCCTATTCTGACTTAAAAACCAACCCGTAGCCAGAGTAGAAACTAATTACTTCATCATACTAGCAAGATAATGACTTAGTTAGGGGATACTCATCAACCTTAAGGCTACATAAAGAAACTAAAAACCCAAAAGTACTCCTTAGATTGATTTTTTATCAAGAATTTGATGGTGGACCATAAAAAATTTTACCTTTAGAAAAGCTAAAAATTTCCACTTGGCAACTCCACTATTCCCATAGGTTGTTCTAGGATTGTGTCAAATTAGTCCAAAGAAATTTTTAAGGCCTAGTTATACCTTGTGTGAATAAAGAGATCTGGCTTCTTGAAGGATCTATACCACATCACACCCAGACCTAAATCCGCCTACCATAGTTGATAACCCAAAAAATATTTTGTGGAAAAATCCTAAAGCTGGAAACTCACCCACTAATAAGACCATCCTTAGAGCAAGTTCTGCACCGGAACACCTTACATTTTCACAAGATCCTCTTTCCACTCCACCTGATTTTCAACTTCTACATCATTTCATCCATTTTCATCTCAAATCTACTCAGAATCAGTCTTCCGGTCTAAGTACCTCAGATACACCCATCCATACCACCAGTGTGAAAACCACTTCACTCCATCCTCCTCCACATCTCACAAATCCTCCCCTTGTAAATCAGCCTTTGTTTCCTTTCCCTCCCATCATGGCATCTTGGTATGCTCCACTAGCTCTACAACAACCACTATTACCTTTTCCAAATTACTATCAGTCAAAATCCCTCACTTCGTAGGGACTGAATCCATTACTGCTCAAAAACATGTAGATAGAATTAATGATGCTTTTGACTATATGGAGATAGAAGAAGAAACCATAAAAATGAGGATTTTTGCTCAGAGCCTAGGGGAGAACCCAAGAAATGGTTTAAATACTTACCTCCCAACAGCATTCATGATCTCCCTACTCTATACCAAACCTTTGTGAACAAATGGGAAATCAAGAGAAACCCCCTCCAAATTCTGTCCAAGTATAACAATCTTAAGAGAAATATGGGAGAAAGTGTTCATGACTACCCCACTAGGTTTAACAGTGTTTACAACACTCTCCCACCTCACATAAAACCTCCCCAAGGCTTGGCCTTAGTAAAATATCCCAAAGGTTTTGATGCTGATATGGTCTATCAACTAAGGTAGAGAGATTACCTAACTCTAGAAGACATGCAAACAGGGGCTGTAAGTGTAGAGGACAATTTGATGGAGAAAAGAGCTAGGGTGAGATAAAAAAAAAGGGTGACTTATAGAGATGACACAACACCTGTACCCTCCTCTTCTGACACCAAAATTGACTCCATAGTTAGGACAATGGCGAGGATGATGGAAAAATTTAGTTTGAATGAGAGAACACCCCCTAGGGAAAATCAAGCCAATCTTCAAAATAGGAATAGAAATCAAAATTTTAGAAGAGACCCTCCTCTAGTCAAACAAAGAGAGAGTGACCAACAAATCAGACCCCCTTTCCAAGACAACTATGTAGATGAAGAATAAAGAGAGGCTGAGCAGTTGGAAGAAGACCATGTAAATGTCATAAGTTCGGATGATGAGGATAAAACATTCCTTAATGAAGAAGAACAAAGGGTGTTTTCTTCAAAACCAAATGAGAAATAATATGAAGATTTCGAAGACTATAGATTAGGATTTGAGAATGCTATAATGGAAGTACATAAGTAGTATAACCTTAGGAGCAAAAAGAGTCAAGATGTTCCTAAAACAGATCAGCCAAACACTATTGTTAGAAAAACCTCTGAACCTATCCCTAAAAAGACAGCATAAAACACAAATACTATGGCTAAGAAAATTGAACTAAACAAGCAAAAGACTAGCGAGCCTAGTAATGATTCAAGCTGCCCTAGTACTTCAAATAGTGGCCCTAAAAAAACCTTACTATCCAAACCATCAAATCCGAATCAGAAAATTAAAAATTTAGAAAGGTTCATGGTTGATAAAACCAATGTAAAAGCAATAAAGACACCCGCGCCTTTCAGTTTTGAGGGGGAGATTGCCAAAATCAAGATCACTGTACCCCTCACTAAATTGGTAACCCAAGAGGTATATAGATCCCAGATTTTCAAAGTGTTAAACATAGGCAAGGATACTGATACCTTAAACTTAACTGATGATAAACCAGAACTGTTGTTTGGTCCTGAAGTAGAGGGAAGATATCAAAAAGGAGCAATCCCTCCTTTCTATGTCAGTTTAAACATACATGAAAAAATTCTACATAATGCTATGCTAGACTCTGGTGCCTCACACAATCTCATGCCAAAGGTTGTGATGGAGAGATTGGGCCTAGAAATCACAAAGCCCTACAAAGACTTGTATTCTTTTGATTCTAGTAGGGTTAAGTGTATGGGCCTAATCAAGGATCTGTGTGTCAATCTGGCACAAATCCCCGCTAAGAGTATAGTCATGGATATAGTCGTGGCTGACATCCCCCCAAAGTATGGCATGATTTTATCTAGATCATGGGGGGGCAAACTCCAGGGCAACCTTCAAATGGACATGACCTATGCCACCATCCTATTCTTCAATCAAACAAGAATATTGTACCGGGAATCCCACATGAAATACATGGTGAGTAACATAAATAGGCCAAATAACACACCAGTTTATTCAATTCACTCAGACCTCGACTCCTTCATCCTGTACAATGAAAATGAAACAAGTGAACAAGTGGATGACAATAATAGATAACTAAGTCCCCCAGAACAATCAAACCATCTCTCTAACCAAGAAAATGACTCCCAAAACTCTAGTAGCCCCAAAGTACAGAATATTAACAAAACTGAAATTGACACCCTTTGGCATATGAGTTTTGATGGTTCTTATGGTAAGGCCGGATCAGGGGCTAGTGTTTGGATCCACAACACAAATGAATTCCATTCCTATAGGTTAGATTTTCAATGCACCAATAATGTTGCAGAGTATGAGGCTCTCCTTATTGGTCTATACTTACTTAAAAATATGAAAGCCAAGAAAATCTTGATCCAAGGAGATTTTTAACTAATCATCAATCAAATTAAGGGAGAATATTCAGCCAAGAACCCTAGGTTAAGGGAATATAGAAATTCTACCCTTGACCTTCTCAAAACCTTTGAGAAATATGAGCTTACTTTCATCCCAAGGGCCCAAAACTGCCTTGTCAATGAGCTTGCCTTTGCTGCCAACAATTTCTCTTTACCTTATGAAAATAATAAATGCCTCATCAAAATAAAGAACAGGCCTACTGTATCGGAAAACTTGAACCATTGGCAAGTGTTTGAAAATCATGACCAAATAGATGATTTTTTGCAATCCAGAAATGACTTTGCAAGCACAAAACAGAGTTTGAGATTTGAAAGAAATAATTCTACTGAAAAAGAAACTCCCAAAACAGAGCAGCCCTTTGATGATGATATAAACCACCTTCAAAACCCTTTTGTTGCAAAAGTATTTGATAAATTAGATCAAAGAGAACTTGAAATTCTGCAGTACAAATATGACACCTAGCCAAGAGGCCTTACATCACTAGAAGAGTTGTTTGATTTTAATGATGTAGTTAAAAAACCCAAGATGGAACCCACTGAAACAAATGTAGAAAAGTGTAACATTGGAGGGATGAAAGTGCCCAAAATAATCAAGCTGTCCAAAAATCTCCCATCTCACACAAAACATAAATACATTGAGCTTTTAAAAGAATTTAAAGATGTGTTTGCTTGGGGGTATGAAGACTTGAAATCCTATGATACCAAAATCATCCAACATAAAATTCCTCTCAAAGAAAATTAGAAACCATTTAAACAAAAATTGAGAAGAATAAAGCCCCTCTTGTTACCCTCAGTTGAGAAAGAAATCAAAAAGATGTACGATACTGGGATCATAGTCGCTGTCCGATACTCAGAATGTGTGTCCAACCTTGTGTGAGTTAGGAAGAAGACTAGGGAAATTAGGCTTTGTATTGACTTTAGAAATTTGAACAAAGCCTCCTTGAAAGACAATTACCCCTTGCCTAAAATGGATCACATACTCCAAAAGGTAGTTGGTTCACAAAGAATCTCATGACTAGATGGCTTCTCAGGTTATAACCAACTTATAGTCTTTCCAAGTGACCAACTTAAAACTGCTTTCACTACACCTTGGGGTACGTTCATGTATGTTAAAATTCATTCGGTTTAATGAATGTAGGGGCTAATTTCCAAAGGGAAATGGACATAGCTTTTTCAGATGACATATGTTACTTCATAGTCATATACCTTGATGACATCACTGTCTACTCTAAGACTGATGAGGAGCACTTAGTCCACTTGAGAAAAGTCTTTGAAAAATGTAGAAAGTATGGCATGTCCCTAAATCCTAAGATAACTTTGTTTGGCCTTCAGGAAGGAAAACTCTTAGGTCACATCATCTCTGAGGAAGGAATCAAGATAGATCCCAAAAGAATAGAAGGCATCTTACAAAGCAGCCATCCTAGGAACATTAAAGAGCTGCAATCTTTCATTGGAAAGATTAACTTCCTAAGAAGATTCATCCCTACCCCTGATGAGCTCCTAAGAAATATCAAGAATATGTTGAAAAAGGAAGTAGGAGTGAAGTCGAATATGGAAGCAAAACAATCTTTTGAGCTGGTAAAACAAGCACTCACACAAACACTAGTCTTAATTAGCCCTGACTTCACCAAAGACTCTTACATTTTCTCCTTTTCCTCTGAACATACTGTGGCAGTAGTATTGTTTCAAAAGAACATCATGGGGCAAGAGAAGCCCATAGATTTCTTCAACAAAGCCTTAAGGGATGCCCCTCTAAATTATAACGTTATGGAGAAACAAGCCTTTTCCTTAATCAAAGCTTTGAAGGATTTTAGAGTTTATATTTTTCATTCACATATCATAGCCTTTGTCCCAAACACAGTTGTCAAAAATATACTCAATCAAGACCCTGATGGTAAAAGGGTCAAGTGGATTGCTACCATTTTAGAATATGATTTGGAAATCAGGCCCAACAAACTCATCAAAGGGCAGGGATTAGCAAAACTCATGGCTGATTCAAACTTCCAAGCTTTAGATATGAACATGGTTGATATTTTGGAATAGATAGAAGAACGCATAGCACCATTCATTGAAGAAACATTCATGAACTCTCCTTGGTATGCTGACATCATATATGTGTTGCTTTATCTGAATGCTCCTCCTTATTTTTCAAAAAAAAAAGCTATATTTTTCAAATAGAAGGCTTTAAATTATTGTATATTAGATGAAGTTTTGTATTGAAAAAATGATGTGGGAATTTTTCTTAAATGTTTACTTGAGGTTGATGCAGGAAAGATCATGCATGAGCTACATGAGGGAGAATGTGGAGGACATCATAACTAGAATACCACAGTAAACAAGATCCTCAGGTCTGGATACTATTGGCCCACCCTCTTCCCAGAGACCCATAAGTTAGTCATGTCCTACCACAAGTTCCAAATATTTGAAGGTAGGAGAAAACTCTTACCCCTACACTTGCAGCCTATCAGTGTTGAGGCTCCCTTTCAACAATGGGGTTTGGACTTCATTGGGGAAATTCACCCATCTTCTTCAGCCCAACATAAGTGGATTCTCACTGCCACTAATTATTTTACCAAGTGGATAGAAGCCATACCTTCTAGGAATGCTACTCACTCTGTCATTATTAAGTTCCTTGAAACCAACATACTATCTATATTTGGTTTTCCTAGAAAAATTATCATAGATAATGATTCTTCTTTCAAGTCTTAAAAAATGGTTGACTTCTTCTATAATATCATATCACATTGGGTCATTCTACTGCCTACTATCCCCAAGGGAATGGATTAGCCGAATCCTCCAACAAAAGCCTTGTCAATATTATCAAAAACCTATTGGAGCATAATCGGAAATCATGGCATAGTAATCTTATTCATGCTTTATGGGCCGATAGATTAACCACCAAAAAGTCAATAAATATGTCTCCCTATCAGTTGGTTTATGGTATGGATGCAGTCTTCCCAACATCCTTAAGAGTTCCATTCATGAAACTTCTTCAAGAAGTACAAGCTGAAGAGAATGATATACAGAGAAGAATCAATCAAACCATTCATTTACAGCAGTCAAGAGAGGAAGTGTACAAAAGAACACAAATAGTCCAAGAGAACATCAAGAAAATATTTGAAAAAAGGACTAAAGCAAATGATTTCCAAGTTGGAAATATAGTTCTAAAGTGGGATTCTAGAAGGGAAGAGAAAGGAAAACATGGTAATTTTGAAAATCTGTGGAAAGGACACTATATCATTGATTCAGTGAGAGGCAACAATGCTTTCTTTTTGAAGGAAATTGATGGAATTGAAATGTTTGGAGGTCATGTCAATGGCAGGATGGTCAAACACTATTTCTGTCAAGAGTCTTAGTTTCAAAGTTTTATTCATTGTACATAACGTAGTTAAAAGGAAATTATACAAAATACAAAAACAATAAAAACAATAGAAAAAGAAAAGAGGGTAGTTAAAATAAAAGTTACAGCCCCATACCCAAAAAAAGAGAATATTCTGAAAGTGTGCAAGTATAAATGCCACTACTTATTCAAAATGATATCTTGTTCAGTCATCTAGCCTAATCATGGTTGAACATGATTTAAATTTATGTTGATAAGTTAGTAGAAACTTTCATTGATAAAACATTATTTCAGACTTAACTTATTCAAATAAAGATAGATTAGGATATTGAAAAGATATTGGTTCCACATGCTTAAAACAGAACCAAAGAGATAGATAAATATGCCTCACAAAAGACAAAATAATGGCCTTATATCTCTGATTTACTTTTATGAAAAATAATGTTTGTGTGCAAGTTCAAATGCCACTACTTGTAATTATTTAATCATACAACCTAAACATGATTGAGTAAATTTGAATTTCATGCTAATAGGTTAGTGAAGAAGATTTTCCAAACTGTATAATCTTGGCTTATCAATAGAATAGATTTGGATAGAAAAGAATGGTTCAAACAAACTCAAAATCTAAACCAAGAAAAGGAAAAAGATAGCTCTAAATAGATCAAAACCAGAGCTGGAAAAAGAATAGAAGGATGTTTATAATTTTTAAATCTTAAGCTTTCACAATTTTGTTTTATTTTTCTGCAAATAAAGTCTATGTGTAGCTTGTACATAAAGCCATAGACACCATAGCAAATCAAACTATTTAATCCTAATTTAGCTATGTTTGAAATTTCTATTTTAGAATATAGAGAATGCAGATCTGTCAAACAACTTAATCTTGACAGATAGTGTTATAGATAGAAATAAAAGAGTTCAATTGTTTAATCTGGACTCTCGGAAGAAATAAGGATAGATTTAGATTAGTTTTTCCTGTTTTGAAAAGAATAAAATGTTGATGTTTCGAAGGGTTTTCAAGTCCAAGTGCACCCACAGAAGAAAAAATGGTAGGACAAGTAGTTTTGGGTAGGTAGAGATGTGGTTTAAAGAAATTTCATGATGCAGGTCATTAAAAAAATTATCAAAATGCAAAGAACTTTAGCAAGAAAACAAAGAGATTGTGCCCAATGGATGAGGCACTGGTCTGCTAAAAACCAGGGATTGATAATCTGAGGTTCTGGAAACCTAAAAATACATTTGTACTTCCCAAGTGGAGCCAATGTTAGCATCTATAAGTTATGTTATATCTGATGATGGCTAGATTAGTCCATGGATTTCCAAAAACAATTTTTTCATCAAAATATATGAGTTTCAGAAATATCACTATGTTCATTATCCCTAAGTTATCCATTTCTCATAAAATCTTCAATCAAAGCCTCTAAGTTGCGCTACTGATACCAAAAGAGACTGTTTCTAGGCCATTTTTCCATCATTTTCCCTTTGGAAAATCCCTCATTTCCCCCTTTCGCTTTTTATTCCAAAAACCCCCTTTTTACCCTTTATTTTCCTTCAAAATCCCCTTTAAACCATTAAAAACCCCTTTATAATGGTTTAAACCTCCTTTTTATACATATCGGAACCCCTCAAAACCCTTAAAAAACCTCATTTTTTGGCCTTTTTCTGCTCATTTTAGCATAAGGCTTTAAGCGCCTTTTGGCTTAAGCCTGAGCCCCTTTTCTGCCATACGATCAGCTCCACGACCAAGCACTAAATCCCATTGGTGATCAAACTTTGGCGATTCCAAGTTCCTGCTTCCATTTTATTTTTTCGTCGATGGTCGATCTTCTGATGAGATTGAGATCGTCCGTTCCCCAAGATCTGACGGCCATCACACTCCGCGCTCCATCGCATCGCACTTCGCTATCGCATCACTCCATCGCATCGCACTTCTCCATCGCATTGCCCCATCACATCGGGCTTTGTATTTCCCTTTCACCTTCCCTTCTCCGCTGATGATCATCCCCTGCCGATGTAATCTCCGTCGTTGACTTATCTGAGATCCAACGGTCCTCGCTCCATTGCATCGGCGCATTTCCAAATTTCTCCTTCCCGGACCCTCTTCTCCATCAATTTCTGATCTGCCGAGTTAATCTCGGCCATCCATTTCCCTGATCCAACGGCTCCCATCGATCGCCCTCTCGCACTATCGCTTTTTCTCCCCCCCGTTTCATTCATTTCTGCCATTTTGCGATCAGATCTTGACCATTGATCCTCCTGATCGGATGGCCAGCATTGTTTCGCAGGTCCTGCCCTCTGCCCGCACCATTTATCATTTTTGCAACTTGGCGATGAAATCTGGGCCATTGATCCTCCCGATCCAATGGATGCCATTCAACCTTACCTCAGCCCCTTCCCTTTATAAATTCTCACCCCGACTATGTTTTTCCACAACGTATCTCCATCATTGATCCTCAAGATCTAACGGCCCTCGCTCCATCGCTTCATTGCATATCCATCCATCTCCCCGCCCATATGTTATATTTTTCACACTCCCGCTATTCATCTAGACTGTTGATCCATCAGATCTAACAGCCAATGCACTTTCGCTTTTCTCCTCCCTCTCCTGACCATTCCCCTCTACCCACCTTTCTCCGATATAATCTGGACCATTGATCCTCCTAATCCAATAGCCATCTCTCTTTCACATTTCACCCATCCTCTCGCCACTTCGTTGTTTTTGGTGCATTTGCAAGAAGATCTCCACTATTGATCCTCCCAATCCAATGGCCATCACTCTTTCACCTTTTCACCCATCTTCTCGCCCATCTGTTTTTTGCACAAACCTACGAGAAGATCTCCACCATTGATCCTCTTGATCCAATGGCTCACAATCCATATCGTGCTCGTTTCACCAAAGGGCTTAAACACTACTTTTCAATGAGAAATGGGCAGTTTTAAGGGGGACAGGTGTCAATGCATGAACCGTATTGCATTCCCCTAGCTCAATACCATTTACCACTTGACCCCCGCATGAATACCACCCCGGTATTATGCAAAATCACCTATCCATATTTTCGTGCCACAAGCAGATTTACACCCTATTTTTCATGGTTTCCTCCATGGAATCCACTCCGCTGCATCCACCTTCTTTCGCATTGCTCCAACACCAATCCCGAAGCCTTTGATCACAGTTTATCCAAAAAATGCAAGTTTTCATAATGTGTTTTATGTTTGAGTGCAGGTTTAATGGAAACCTGAAGTTTACAGGCTCGTCCACAGCAGCATCTAAGTTGCAAATGCCCAAGATGACAATCCTCAGGGTTCCAACAAGCACGATGGGAGATCTTGGGTTTGAATCCGAGCATTTGATCGATGCAATCACAGAAACCCTCCAAAATGCCAAGAAACCCCTGCAAACAAGAAAACAAAGAGATTAAAGGTTTAATCAAAGATATAAAAAAAAAGAGAGGATTAGCATGAAGAGAAAGGATTAAAGCGCAAAGTTCAAAGTTTTAAAGATTAATCCGCAGTTTAAAGGATAAAGACAAAGGGTTAAGAAATAAATGAATTTTTTAATGGAAAACAGAGAAAAGACAATGAAGCGATATTAACAAAGGATCTTAAAGCACAGTTATTGACTAATCAATCATAAAGCAGTAAAACTAAGTATTAAAGGCAAATCAGATATTAAATACCAAGTGTAAAGGTTAAACAAAGACAACATTAGACCAAAAGAAAATTCGAATGAATCAAATAGAGGCAGTCATTTCTCCAAAAGATCTAGTTTCCACCCATAACCTACCTTCTATCTCAAAGGGAAAATTGACAGTTATTACATAGATAGAAGATATTTTAAAACTGACAAGAAGTTATTGTAAAAGATAAATATAGGCCTTAAAGTCAATATTTTCACCTGTTTTATCCTTAGAAAGTAAAGACAGAGTTATCAAAACATAGAGGTATCTACAGATGTTCCTACCTTATGCCTTGCATGGTTATCAAGGTTAGGAACGTATTTACTCTGTCATTAATAACATTTTTAACCCTAGAAGAGTTCCACCTCCTCATTTGCAGCATAAATACTACATTCAAACTCATTGTAAATGCTAGATTTTGATGATTGATGCTGGAATAGTACATAGTCCTTTGAAGCTCTTGAAGAGAAATTGATGTCTTGGAATTCATGCATGATCTGATTTGCTTGTTGATGGAGAAAGATTTTTTGCAGGATCCATAGGCTTGGTTGATGGTGAAGTTTTCTTTTGTTTACGTTTTCTAGTTCTCCATTATTTTTTCCATATTGCTATGTTGCAGTAGGACAAAGAATTTAGATTAAGAATTTTTTTCTAATGGCACCTTAAATCTGTTTGTCCTTCATTGCCTTAGTGTTCTCTTCTACTAAGATACATTGGAGAAATCATTTATTGCTCTCTAACAAGTTATTAGCTCATCTATTTCTTGAATAATTTAGATCAGTTGCATCAATTATGATTTATGGTTAGCCCTGCATATTGTTGCCACTGAAATATTCTGTTCTTGGAATCATCTCTTTAAATTAGCTTTGTCTAGGTTTGTTAAAGAAGTCTGTTTAAAATCATGCTCTTCACCTTTACTTTGCTAAAATTGTTTTAAGGAAACCTTATAGCTGTAACTTTGGACGTTAGAGTTTTATCTCCTTCTATGGTTATATTTTCTTGTATATCTTAAATGTTTTTCTTCTCTAGATGATAAAAGCTCTGGAAGTTGGATAAGTTTCTTACTTTTTTGTGTTCTTATCTGAATTTTTGTCTTGGTTAATTCTCTGTTTTCAGTCTGAAATCAAATGTGTTAGGTTCTTCTTATGCCTTTGATTCTATTTTTGTTCTTATCAATTTTCTAACTCCCTTAGTTTACAAGTATATAAAGGATTCGGTTTCAGCCCTTTATTTCATAGTAAACTTGCCCTGCAAATTTCTTAAACCCCATTGATGAACTTATCTGGACCTTGTTAGACTCCATTTCCCAATGACTTAAAAATCTTCCATGTTTCCTATATAAAATCTATCAAAGTATCATACCCAACCAAAACAATCAAAATACCCTGCACTTAACATCTAGCCTAAAATCAGCCCTAATCACTAACTAAGACATATATTTTCACACATTGAGAGATCCCTCTCCGAATCTAGGAAGGCTAGGTCCTTGGATTCCAAAGCTTGGTTTGATGTTACCCTTTTCAATTTGTATCTCAATCAATCTAGCAAATTACGGGGAGCTAACAATCACTATGCAAGGTATGGGAGAATTTCATTCCATATTCTCCCAACATTAACCAACGCGACATTGACTCTTGCTTCCACCCCACATCATCATAATGCAAAGCATGAAGCAATGATATACTGATTGACATGTAGAATGTCACACCAGACCAACATAGCCAGGCTTCTTGCTGCTACATCATATGAGTATCATGAAAAGTCCTAAACAATAAGATATCCATTGACATGTGATATGTCATGTGATGGCTAAACTCTCTAATCTATAACTCAAGTTTTAGCTAAAAATTGAAAGTTCTTGAAATTGCTTCAAACCTGAATGACCAGACAGAGTTCATCGAAAGGATTTTGACACAACTCGTTTCATCAAAATCCAAGTCCGTATGGTTGAGTTATCGTCTGTTGTTCATTTTCCAAAACAAACAAAAAAATTTGTAGAACAAGTACAGTGCTGATGTGGCAGGTACAGTCAACATTTGCAAGAATATCCTCCACAAACAACCGATGAAAATGTGCCAAGTGGCATCACTAAATTCGTTGATGATGACTAGGAAGTGAATTTTTTTTATTTCCTAAGTCTAAGAGGAATTTTATTAAAATTGAAATTTTATTTATATGGTGGCCAATGGGGAAGGGCCATGTGGCATGCCATGTACCCTCCCCATGGCAGGACATGTTGGAAGGTTGAATTATCAGCTATATAAATTTTGGGACATTGGATACGATGGAATTATTTCAATAGTTTTTTATATTTATATATATATATATATATATATATATATATATATATATATATATATATATATATATATATATATATATGTGTGTGTTCAGTTCATGTCTTGGGATCTCACCAAATGTAGAGGAGGTGCTAACTAAACCTGGCGAAAGGCAAAGTCTTGAGTAGCGACAACTATGGTGGTGAAGTCTCATTATAGAGCCAAGTAAAATTTTATCGTGGAGCAGGGGGTCGAACTCCTGACCTCACGCCTACTGCCACACGCCTCTATCGTCTCCTCTGGCGGGTGTTTCTTACACCTATAGTTCTCCGCGCACATTTAAATTTTTAACTGTTGGGTGTTGGGGGGGGGGGGGGGGGCAGCCCCCTCCGCATGTGGCCAGAAGCACAGAATTAGATGTTAATCCAAAACAAACGGTGGGATTTGTTAATCACAATTAATTAAACCTTAAATGTGGTTTAGTGACATTAAAACAAGATTTGCGCTAAATGCGCTTATTCTAATTAAACCACACTTATCCGTTTGTGAGGGCGAATAGTGCTAGTTAATCCCAAGGATTATGTTGGAAGAAAATTTTGAGGCAGTGCTAATTATGGCAGGATTTCCGATTTTAGAAATTTATCTAGTAGTTTCTCCAGTTTTGGAGGATAAATTGGGGCAAAAATAGTTTTCGTTATAACTCACTCAATTTTCGACCAAAATGAGCTCATTAAAAGTCATTCCTGGATAATTTTCATGTCAGAAACTCAATGGAGCAGGTTTCAGAGGCAGAAAAGGTGATCTATAATTTTTTTAATACATTTGAATATTTTTGAAGGTTAGGGCCAACAGGTGTTGGGGTCGTTGCTAAAGCATACAGAGTCCAAATACAACAAAAAAATAGTCATTTTTGGGAGATTATGATGTTATAAACTCATTGGAATAGGTTCCAATAGGTTCTGAAGCTTGTAACAACAATTTTAGCACACTTGAAGCTAATACAACAGTCACACTATGAAGCTGGACCAAGGAGATGTAGCCCAGGAGGGGTGAACTCCTTTATCAAAATTCTCTATGTTAAGCTGTGTTATATGTGCTTGATGTGTTTACTATTTCTTATTTTATATCATTTAAAATTATGCTTTTTAAGTTTACGAAAAACTCATAATTTCACTAAGTACATTATTTGACAATCACATGATCTTAAAAAAACTCATGAAGGATAAGTAAAAACAATGCAAAGAAAATTTTATATCTAAAATGAAACTAGCACAATATTAACTAGCAATTAATTTCAGATCAAGTTGGTATCAAAGCAAAAGTTTGTTTTCCTTTTTTAGTTGAAGTGTTTTTAATAGTGAAAAGTTACTGATGATTACAAGATTGAGATTGCAGAGAGGAGAAGGGAAGCTACTGATAGCTATTCTAGAAGTTAGGAAAAAAAGGAAGAAGTTTGAGATAGCAACATACTTACCCAAAGGACTACTCAAGGCAACACTTGAAGCACAAGAGGAATTAATTTCATAGGAGGCTGAAGTGGTTGAAGAGATACAAGTTACAGAGATAGAGCTTGAATCAATAGCCAAAATGTCAAGCCATGAAGGAGCTCATGAAAATTCTGAGGAAGAGGATGTTAAGAAGGAGTTCAAATAAATGCAAAGGATGTTGAAACTTATGTATGAAAATTTTATGGAAAATGAAACTAGAGAAGGTTCAAAACACCCTCATAGAGAAGAATCTTCAAACAGTAAAAAGGAGGAAGAGAGGAGCTCAAAATCCAGTGGTGGTAAATCACCTTCTTATCCACCACCATCATCATCATCATCCTCATCCGCATATTCTTCTTCCAAATCCACTACAAAAACTCATACACATACTCATTCCAAGATCCCAAAAGGTAAGACTCTGTTACTCAAGTTGGACATCAAATTTGAACTTCCTACATATAATGGAGAAGTTAATGTTGAAAAACTAGATAATTGGATTCGTCAATTAGAATTTTAGAGTATAATTCAAAATCTATAAGAACACGATATTAAAATCCAATTGGCTTCATTAAGACTAGAAGGAGCAACATTATTTTGGTGGGAGGAAAAGACACAAGAGGAAATGCACATCCATGGTAAGATTTCCATTACTTGGGTCGAATTCATTTCTTCCATTAAAATACAATTATATCCATTAGCTTATATGGAGAAAGCTATAATGAGTTGGCAAAACTTTAGACAGCTTAAAAGTCAAAGTGTCCAAGAGTATACACAAGATTTTAGGAAAAGAGCTTGATTACTTTGAGTAGACTTAAACTCACAAGATACACTCTTGAAGTATTTATGAAGTCTACATTCCTACTTAAAACACAATTATTCTCATGTTTAACCAAAATAACTTAGATGAAGAATGTGTGCAATCCATGCATCTTGAAGCGAGGGGTAAAAACATTTCTGAAGAGGGTAGTAAGAAGAAGCCATTCAAGGGTAAGGGAAAAGATAAAGGAGGGAAATGGAAGGGAAAGAAGAATGCAAGTGTGAAGCAGGAAGGGGAGAAAATAAAATACAAACATTTTTCCAAAGAGGGGCATGATGAAGCTCACTATTGGAAACTACATATTGAACTAAGACCAAAGAAACCAAATAACAAATGGAAACAAAAGATGACTACCACCACAAAAAAATATCTTGGATCTTATTCAGGAGATGAAACCAATATAGTTGACATGGTTAACAAAGGAAAGGAAGCAATTTCAAGTTCTAGTACCTAAAACAATCACAATAACACTTCAAATGAGGATACAAGGATAGAATTGTTCCATGTTAGAGTAATTTCTAAACATACAAATATTGATGCCTTATTTGATACAGGGTCACAAGAAAACTTGATTTCATAAGACTTAGTTAAATAACTGAACCTTGAAACTGTACCTCATCATAAGTGATACCCTTTGGGTTGGATAGTTAACAATGCAAATTTACAGGTGACAAGGAAATGTATTTTCAAATTTTCTATTACTGCAAAATTTGTTGATGAAGTTGAGTTAGATGTTGTACCACTTGATATTTCAGGGATTATATTGGGTAGTCCATATTTTTATGACAGGAAAGAAGTATTCTACCGTCATAAGAAAAAATATCATTTGATCAAAGATGGAGTGGACTATATTGTGAGAGCTTGTCACAAGAAACTGAATATCTCTTTAGTTAATGCAGGGCAAACAAAGAGGCTAGTAAATAGAAGTAAAAATTGTGTGCTTCTTATGATCAAGAAAAAGGAAGATGTTAACTATGAATATTTTTAAGGATGTGATGAAAAATTGAAATCTTATTTGTTTGATGTGGTAATTCAGCATGGTGAGATGTTTCAAGAACCCAAAGGGTTGCCACCCAAGAGGGGAATTCAGCATGAGATTCGGCTACAGCAGGATGTTCCACTTCCGAATATTGGTATGTATTGCTTGTCAATCATGGAAAGTTTGTAAATCAAGAAGAAAATCCAAGATTTTTTGAATAAAGGTATCATACGCCCATCTACTTCGCCATCTGGTTCTCTAATAGTTTTGGTTCCAAAGAAGGAGGACACTTGGCGCCATGGAAAATTTTAGGGGCTAATATTTGTAGGTGGGCTAATTTTCCATGCTTTTTTCCAAAAAAAAGATTCGCCAATTCCCATTTTTTTAAAAATTAATTAGCCCAAATTTTATAGTATAAAAATATTTTACCCTAAAAATAGCCAAAAAATTATATATACTAATATAAAATGATTACAAGACTAGAAATTTTTACAAAAACAACATAAAAAATTTTACAATTCACATATTGGGGACCACTAAGATTCACCAAGTTTTTAAACTTTAAGATAAACATACATCCTTAAAATTTTCCCTTCTTGGTGCATGTGTATCGATTTCCGTGCACTGAAAAAAATCATGGTAAAGAATCACTACCCACTTCCACACATTGATGATTTTCCTGATCAGTTAAAGCATGCAAATTATTTCACTAAGTTAGATTTTAGAAGTGGTTATCATCAAGTTAGGATAGCTGAAGAAGACATTTGGAAAACTGCTTTCAAGACTAGACAAGGATTGTATGAGTGGTTAGTTATGCCATTTGGCTTAACAAATGCACCAGCTACTTTTATGAGAGTGATGAATGATGTACATAGACCATTTCTAGATGAGTTTTTCATTGTTTACTTAGATGACATACTAATATTCAGCAAATTAAGAGAAGAACATGTCATTCTTGTGAACAAGGTACTTGATGTTTTGAGAAAATAGAAAGTGTTTCTTAAGATGTCAAAGTGTGAGTTTGGTAAGACTTCATTGGTATATTTGGGACACATAGTTGGAGGAGGTGAATTGAATATTGATCCTTCCAAAGTTTAGCTCATTTTGAATTGGCCCAAGCCTAATACAGTTACCGAGGTAAGAAGCTTTTTAGGGGAAGCACAGTATTGGAGGAAATTTATTGCTAATTTTTCTTCCATTGCAACACCGTTACATGCATTGACAAGAATAAAGAAAGACTTCCATTGGGGAGATTTGAAACAGAAATCATTTGATGCTTTAAAGCAAAAGATAATTCAGCATCGGTACTATAAATTCCAGATCTAAGATAGTCATTTGAGATCCAAATTGATGCAAATGATTATGCTATGGGAGCAGTGCTCATGTAGCATGGTAAGCTTATCTCATTCCACTCTGAAAATTTTAATGGAGTTGTGAATAAATATCCTACATATGATAAAGAGTTATATGCATTGGTACAAATTGTAAAGAACTGGAAGCATTACTTGATGGGAAAAGAGACCATTATCCATACTGACCATCAGCCATTGCAGTATTTACAATCACAGTCCAAATTGCTACAATCAAGACATTTCAGGTGGATGGGTTTTCTACAAAAATTTCACTTGGTTATCAGGTACAAGAAAGGAATCTACAATAAGGTATCTGATATGCTCTCTAGGCCTATTGTAAATTCAACTATTATTCTTAAGAAAAATTTTATTATGCATAAAAATTACATTGAACAATATGTGAATGATAGTGATTTTTAGGATGTGTAGGATAACATGAGTAAAGGAAACCAAAGTGAAGAGTTAGATTATCATGTGCATAAGAATTTTTTGTATCACTTGGGTAAGTTATGTATACCACGGGGAGAAATAAACAGTATCATAAGAGAGGTTCACACGTCATTGATTGCAGGACATTTCGGTGTAGACAAGATAGTAGCGCATCTGCAAAGGTATTGTTATTGGCCACACATGAATGAAAGCGTTTCTCGTTTTATTAGAGGATGTTCTTTATGTGAAAAAAGTAAGCCTAAAAATAGGAAGCTTGGTTTGTACACACCACTTCCAGTTCCTTCTCATCCTCGGGAGAGCATCTCAATGGATTTTGTAGGAGGCCTTCCTATGTCAAGGAAAGGTCATGATTATTTGCATGTTGTTGTAGATAGGTTCAGCAAAATGTGTATTTTGATGGCATGCAAGAAAACTATTACAGCTGAAAAAACTACTAATATTTTCTTTCAAAATGTATGGATCCATTTTGGTCTTCCTACTTCTATTGTGTGTGATCGAGATTCTCGACTTGTTGGGAATATTTGGTCAAAATTATGGGATATGATGGACACAAAGTTCAAGAAGAGTACAACAGCTCATCTGCAAACAAATGGTCAAATAGAGGTGGTAAATAGGACTATTACTCATCTTCTAAGAGGCTATTGTAGCAAGCAGCCCAAGTTGTGGGATGAACAATTACACTACATACAACATGCATACAACCGGGAAAAACATTCTTCCATAAATACATCGCCATTTGAGGCATGTTTTGATTACTTTCCAAGATCGCCATTGGAATTTATATTTGAGAAATATGTTGCTATAGATGGACATACTGACATAGATAAAGAAAGAAATTTCATTGACCAAATTTAGTTGGTACATCACACAATACAAGAGAATCTTGAGAAGAGTCCAAGAAGCTACAAGGCAAGGCATGACAAACATCAGGTTGATCACAAATTCCAAGTTGGAGATGAAGTTTGGTTATACATAAGAAAATAAATATTGAAATGGAAAGGTAAAAAGCTCAAACCAATCTGTTATGGCCCATTTAAAATTCTGGAAAAGATTGGTACAAATGCATTCAAAGGTCAAAATCCTTCAAAGGCAAAATGGTTGGAGATTGGAAAAGTGAGGGAGTTGTACCCTCACTTGCTAAAAAATTGATAATATATTTTGGGGTCCAAAAGGCTTCTAGTGGGAAGGAATGATCTAAAGCTCAATTTTTAGATAAAAATTGAAAGTGCTCGAAATTGCTTCAAACCTGAATGACCGAATAAAGTTCATCACCAGGATTCCGACGCAACTCGTTTCATCAAAATCTGAATCTATATGGTTGAGTTATCGTCTGTTGTTCTTTTTCCAAAATAGGAAAAAAAATTAGCATAACAGGTACAGTGTCGATGTGGCAGGTATAGTTAGCATTTACAGGAATATCCTCCAGAAATAGCCATTGCCACTGTGCCAAGTGGCATAACCATATTCACCAATGATGACTAGGAAGTGAAATTTTTTTATTTCCTAAGTCTAAGTGGAATTTTATTAAAATTGGCATTTTATTTATATGGTGGCCAATGGGGCAGGGCCACGTACCCTCCCCTCCACCCCCCACCCATGGTAGGACAGGTTGGAAGGTCGAATTATCAACTATATGAAGGTTTGGGACATTGGATACAGTGGAATTATGTAATATTCCCAAATGGGGAAGAAACAATATATGAACACAAAACTAGAAGTAGCAGTGAATAAATCAACACACCATGATATGAGACAAATGTACAACCATATTATTAAACATATCAGCAAACAATAGGCACAATATCTTGAGTATCTAGACTCAAGCAATAAAAAACAAGCCTCCTCTAAGCAAATATTTCAATACATGTAAAAATACTACCATACAAGTGCCATGAGCCATGACAGTGCAATTTTAGGGCATAACTACTATAGAAATGATATTTCAATATATATATGATGTTATATAGCTCAAACAATGTCGCTAACAGAGATCCAGGCTCCCAAGTACACTTCCAAGAAAACTCGGGAAGGGTTTCCTGAAATATACAAAAATGCAGAAATACAAATATGGCCCTAGGGCTGAATAATCTCTACAAATATATAGATGATAGGAGGTTTTTGATCTAATCTAGAAATTTATGCAAACTCGTCCTATAGATTCTCCAAATGAGAGTTTGA
This sequence comes from Pinus albicaulis, assembly GCA_034641835.2. Lineage (NCBI taxonomy): Eukaryota > Viridiplantae > Streptophyta > Pinopsida > Pinales > Pinaceae > Pinus > Pinus albicaulis. The sequence goes on from CM076571.1 coordinate 323,806,054, forward strand.
TCCCCTCACTGAAGATCTATCTCCCCCAACTAGGGCTCCAAACCCTCTATTGCAACTGCACTCTGAAATAACGTAGTTCCTTCAGAAAACTGCACTATAACTAATAGAAATGCCTTAACTTACTATTGTATGATGAAATGAGGCTCAATAATCTCCCTCACAAGCCTTCTGGATGAAGGGCTGCTCCCTCCACTAGAAAACAAGCTCAATATTTTGGTTTCTCAACCCTCCTATACTGCTACAACCTGCAACACAACACAAATTTGAATAGATACTACACTGTAGAAGAAAGTTGTAGCTTGGCCTGGATGCCGGATAGTGGACCATGTTGTGCAATACTCTTCCAAGAGGTCTCTCAAGGAAAGAGGTGGGATTCCCGACCAGGAACACCCTGTGCTAAATAACATTTCAATCTTAGCTAAACAACTGAAGAGAGAAACAATTCTAAAAAGACATATCAAAATAATAATCAAAAAATAACCCAATATGGCTGCCATCCTCTTCCTTATATAATTTATGAGCTTCTTCACCCTTGGCCCCACTCAATTAGGTCACCACCTCCATGAAATCAATCTCCCTCCAAAACTACGTTGTCCTACCATAAATGCCACTCCTCCATAACAGCGATGTTTGATTTGGTCAAGGTTGATCGAGTGTTCATGCTCCAACCCCTTTTCACACCTAAGGGTCTTCAATCTAGCTTTTAGATGACCTCCATTCACACTAGGAGTGTCTTTTATTCCTACTAAGGAGTTTTATGGGTCTCCATACCCTCTTATTCCTCTATCTAAAAGAAAAATCAAAACTTTAATATTCTAGTTAGTTGTGTGCTAATTTAGGAATATTACAAATTATTTCAATACATATAATATATATGTATTATATATATATATATATATATATATATATAGATATATATATATATATATATATATATATATATATATATATATATATATATATATATATATATATATATATATGTATATATATATATTATATAAAGTTCAAACCATGTCTCGGCAGATCTCACCAACTATAGAGGAGGCACTAACTAAACCTAGTGGAAGGCTAATTTCGGAGAAACGACAACTATGGTAGTGAATTATCATTATAGATCCAAGTAAAATTTTCTGGCGGAGCAGGGGGTCGAACCCCTGACCTCACGCCTACCGCCTCTACCGTCTCCTCTGTCGGGTGTTTCTTACACCTATAATTCTTCGTGCACATTTAAAGTTGTAATTGCTGGCCATCGGGGGTTAGAGGGTGACAGACCCCTATCCATGTGGCCAGAAGCGTAGAACCAGTTGCTAATCCAAAACAAATGGCAGGATTTTTTAATCACAATTAATTAAACCTTAAATGTGGTTTAGTGACATTAAAACAAGATTTGCGCTAAACACGCTTATTCTAATTAAACCACACTTATCCGCTCATGAGCGCAATTAGCACTAGTTAATCATGAGGATTATGTTGGCAGAAAATTTGGAGGTAGCGCTAATTTTGGCGGGATTGCCAATTTTAGAAATTTAACTGGCAGTGTCTCCAGTTTTGGAGAAGAAATTGGGGCAAAAATAGTTTTGGTCATAATTCACTCAATTTTCAACCAAAATGAGCTCAGTAAAAGTCATTCCTCGCTAATTTGCATGCTAGGAACCTAATGGAGTAGGTTGCAGAGGAAAAAAAGGTGATATACAGGTGTTTTAGTACATTTGAATATTTTTTAAGGGTAGGGCCAACAGGGGTTGGGGTCATTGCCAGAACATCCAGAGTCCAAATACAACAAAAAAATAGTCATTTTTGGGAGATTATGATGTTATAAACTCATTAGACAGGTTCCAAGAGGTTATGAAGCTTGTAATAGCAATTTGAGCACAATTGAAGCTAATACAAAGATCACACTATGAAGCTAGACCAAGAAGATGTAGCCCAGGAGGGTTGAACTCCTTTATCAAAATTCTTTGTGTTAAGTTCATTTATATGTGCTTGTTGTGTTTACTATTGCTTCTATTTTATCATTTAAAATTATTCTTTTTAAGCTTATGACAGACTCATAATTTCGCGAAGTACAATGTTTTTTAAGCACATGCTCTTAAAGAAACTCATGAAGGATAAGTAAAACAATGCAAAGAAAAGTTGATATCTGAAATGAAACTAGCACAACATTAACTAGCAAGTAATTTTAGATCACTCTCTCAAAAGTAACCAGCGCAACCATGGTGCAAGGTAGGAAAAAATGATATACCAATGGGCATATAAAATGCAATGTCTTGGCTATAATCTCCCAAGAGTAGCCAGTGTAGTCATGCTTCCTTCTGCTACATCACCTCAGTATTATGCAAGGTGTGGAACATACCAATCTAAAATGTCGGGTGGTAACCATACTCACCCAAGAGTAGCTAGCTAGCCATGCTTCTTGTTGTCCCGTGTCATAGATTTGCAAGTAGCTTTCCAGCCACTTTCTCATCATCTCCATCCATCCATCCAACTGTGGGTGATGACTCATATCATGCACCAGCTTGGTATCCACCCAATGGAGAAGCTCTTGCCAAAAAATGCTCATACAATAATTGTCCCCATAACTATCTATGGCCTTGGGAAGACCATGAAGCATGAAGACATCCCAGAAAGGTAATCCGGTCATAGATGAAGAGATATACTATGTGAAAATGTCGAAGCAATGTGCATACCTCGACTACAGATCAATGTTGACAATACCATCCTCCATAATTTGATGAAAATATTTTCACTCCATGATATGTCGAAGTGCATCCTCCTTGAGTTATCTCCATGAGAACCTCTCTCTAATGGCCTAGTAGAACCTATGAGGTTCTAAACATGTTGCATGCAAAAAATTCTCTTTGAGTTGTGAGGTGCTCATCAAGAAGGCTTTGTCCTAATAATGGAAGATGTTATCCATTACATGATTTCTAACATCTACCATCTTCCCATCCAATGCTTCATAAGTGAATAGGTCATCGGAATGCTCAAATAATAATTGGGCCCTCAAATCATCACTGCTCCTCAGTGACAGCGTTGTTGATCTACATGACAGTGCATCTGCTATCTCATGGCCCTTTTTGTTCACAATGTTGAACTCATAGTCCTGCATTGTACTAATCCACCATTGATGCCTCGTCTGCATCTATTGCTCCTCATCAAAAGGATGCGAGAGACGATGGTGGTTCGTCTTCCCCCGAAATCTATTACCAATAAAAAACTATCATAATTTTACCAATGCATGCTTAATGGCCAATATCTCTTTGTCGTAGGTATAATATGATAGCTCATGCAATAGTAACTTCTGGTTCTCAAAATCTATTATATAGCTTCCCTGCATTAGGACTATGCTAATCCCATCCTCAGAAACTCCACACTCCAACAGAAAGTGTTGTGTGCAGCTCAACAATGTCAAACTAGGATAGCTATACATATTCTCCTTGAACCAGTCAAGGGTCCTCTACGCAGTGATAGTCTATTGCTCCAAATCAGCAATGTGCTCTAACCCTTGGTCATGCAATTCCCTTGATGGCATGACCCCAAAAATCTCCATTGGATGTGTTGAAATAACATGTGGTAGGAATTTTTGCATGCCATGGATTAGCTTATGCTTGGGAACATCTTGCAAAGCTACAAGAGTTCCTCCAACTGCTAGTGATGGTGATGGTTTCTCCTCTATTGTTGCACCAACGCTGGTATCTATTTCCTCTTCCTCATGCACCTCATCAATCATGACTGAGACTCTCAATTTCAAATGCTTAGGACCATCTTGCAAAAATGCAAGTGCTCCTCCCACTGATGCAAGTACCTCTGATACAGTTAGTGGTGGTGGTAGTTACTCTTCTCCTGAAGTATCAATGTTGACATCCTCTTTTTGCTCCTCATATACTTCCTCATCAATGTTGGAAAATGTCTCAATGGAAAGTTCCTCTAGTTTTCTTATGTCAAACCTCTTTACCAATCTTTGAGTGAACTCTGGATATGCAGTCACTCTTGCATGCTTTAATCTATCGAACCACCAATCATTTGCTTCAACCCCAAGGTGCAACACTGCAATCTCAATGACTTCCTTTTCCGCTAGTGGATGTAGCTGGAAGAAATCATCTAATTTCTCCATCCAAGAATCTACTCTGCATATTTCCTTTTCTTCTATTGTTGTTGCAAGGTCTTCGGTTCTATTTAATATGGAAAAACTGCTGGAAATTCAGGTTCTCTTTTAATGCTCTAGATTGAGATTTGTACTCTGCAATATAATCACTCTAAGTCTCATGCTCCAAATATCCTCCATCTCCATGCCATTCATTTCATTCTACAAGGAAAGCGTACATAGTAGGGTGTTGTGGAAATTTCTGAACTGTCGGTTGCTTATACTACTGATAGGAAGTGCTTGGACCTTCTCATTCTGAAACCCTCTTAAGGTTTCATTTTTCCTTGCCCTTCTCATTTATTTGATCTCCATGGTGAGATCTATTAGCCCCCCTGTAAATTTTGACAGGAAAAGTAGGGGGCTAAATGGTTTTAAGCCTGCAAGGAATGCCTTTCCCTTGCAAACACATCATCCTTGCATCCTTTGCATGTTTCCTACCTTGTGATTGTTTCCCTCTGTTGTTCTGAGTAAGTAAGCCTTGATGATAAAGAATTACGCTCCTAAAGGCTTTATTCTGCCCGTTATAACCTTGCAAAATGCTTCATTCTCACCCCTTCGTTCCTCTCCTCAAAGTCCCCGTTCTTCCCCCTAATTTCCCCTATCCATCCCATAAATCCCCTCTAAAACATACTCACTCCCTTCGTTTATGTATAAATCACCTACGTTCCCCTATCATTACCCTTGGCTAGCCTTAGAATTCTTTAAAATGGGCCAAAAAACCATGTTTTCCCTATATTTGGGCTCTAGACCCTTCGGCCTAGCCCCCGCACTTTCCCGCCATGTAGCCTCGGTGCCGAAACCACACGTTGACCCTAAAGGTGCCAGTCTCCAATGTATAGCAGGAGCATTCTCAACCGTTGATATGTGCAGATCGGATGACGATCGCTGCCCCCGCAACCTCCCATGTTCACAGTTCCTTTCTCTGATCGTGTCATCGCCGTCCATTTACCTGAAGATTCGACGGTCCACAATCCTCTGCTCCTGTGGCCCCCATCGTGCACTGTACCAAACCACTCGGTTTTTATCGCACCACTTTTGGGCGGTGGGCGGTATTCTCGCATTGCCCAGTGATTTCACTTATCTTGCAACACGTGGCTCTTGTACGATTCCAAAACCGCTTTCCCATCGCACGTTATATTTTGGTACAGGGCGCGCAACGATATGCATATCTGCCATCAGATCTGCCCTTGCTCATACAACGGTCATCGCTCAACGAAGTCATGCGGGATTTAACTGATAGTCTCCATACCCCTGGCCCACCGTTCGTCGTCCTCCACTGCACCTTCGACCATCGATCTCCTCTGAGATCTGACGCTCCAGTTTTTTTTCCCGCTGTTGACTATTCCAACGTCTCCTGGTCCCGCCACATCACACCCCACGTGTATCTGTCGTATATTCTCCCCCATCCCATATATCTGTTCATAGGTCGGGTTTATTAAGTTTTTTGCGTTAATTTTCCTCTGCACCCCACCAACCTTCCACCAGAGCACTCCTCCACCACTCCTTTGTGTTTTTCGCCATTCGTCTACAGTCTCACTGTCGTCCTCACGGTCATCCACATCACCCGACCCCCCATTGTTTTCTTAACCTGTGTCCATATTTTGCAGGGTTATCAGAGGCGGAAAACCGCCATGGTTCATATATATTACTTCGATGGCGTGCTGTGCAGACAAAATTAAATCTGGAAGCTGGTACTACAGAGAAACACCCGGAAAGGCAACGGCGGCATAAATATTATTCCAGGATAGTTCAATCTCCGCAAGAAAACTATATGGCGCCATTAAAACCCAGATTTTGCAGATCAAGACATTTATGGAGTAGTGGAGAGAAATACCAGCTAAATATCAAGGTTTCAAAATTCAGTGTTGAGGATTTTATGCCTTAGTCCAGAGTTCCAAAGGCAGAAGTACCAGATTGAAAATCCTGAGGATCACACAGAAGGTCCAGCGCGCAGAAAACAATGTGATCAGGTTTTCAGTTCAACAGAATGTTTCTTCCTGAACACGGACACAGTACGCATTATTGTTTCAGTATACATTGTGTCCAGGAGAAATTTTCCAGCCCTACAACAGTCCAGATGCTACCAGAGCATTTTATTCACAGTATGGCAGACCCTAGCACCATTTATTTTCCTTTTATTATTCACTAGAAGTACCACATAGTACTGTAGTTAGTATACATCAGAGTCATTTCAGAGTAATATCTAGTCTGAAAAAGATCATTCGTTCACTCGAAGAACACCAAAGATTAATGCACAGGATTTATACAGAATGGGCTTTGGCCCTCCTGCTTTTCAGAATTTTTAATGCTACATTTAGTTCTTCACCTACCTCCTCTGCTCCTTTGGAGCTATAAATTCATGAAGAAACTCATTGTAAAGGTTTTTGATCAGTTATCAGTGAACTGCAAGTAGTTTCTTTTGAGACACAGTTTCTGTGTAAAGTTGTAAGATAGGCTGAGGAATATGATTTCAAACTGAGTATTCAGCTATTGGCAATGTTTTACTTGACTGGTATTTTTGTTTAATATGACAAGCACATTTATTTGGATCCTGATCTGAAGCATTGGTGATGTTTTCCTATCTCTGTGTTTAATTCATGTCATTTCTTTTCTACTGGCTTGAATCAGAATATTGGCATAGGATTTACCCTTGTTAGGTACCCTATGTTTCTGCTCTCCTTTCCATTAATGTTTTCCTTCTGAATGTGTTATCTAATAATTGATTTCAGATAATTTAACCAGTGTAGTGGATGTTATTGCCTGCTCTCTTATCTATGAATTAAATGTTGTCTATTCTTAGATGCTTCTCGTTAAGGATTTAGTTGGAAGATTTGGGAACACTGGGGATCAGAGTTAGCCTTGTCCACTAGGATCCTTGTGCGACCAGCTGGTCCTTAACTTTGTGCTCTAAATTTGTGTTATCTCCTCCTCTTCTACCTTTCATATCACACAGTCATCTTTAAGATCCTATGTTTCAGATGACTAGCCCAATTGAAAGCTTGCACATTGGATAGTAATAAAATCCTTTCCTGACTCCATTGCCCAATGGTTTTTGAATACTTTATAGAATAATTCATTTCTGCCTTATCCCTCTTTGCTCATATTTGTCTTGCATTGAACCCTTCTTTCCTGATAACCAACAACCAAATCAAACAAACCAAACAAACAAACCTTGTGCCTATAACTAGCCTAACATTTTAACATCGGGCTTCAAAGACATAAACCTTTGATCATATAGAGAGATCCCTATATGGACCCAGGAGGGCTAGATCCTGAGGTCTAAAATTGGTTTGATTTTGTCTCATCTTTTGGTATTTCCAACCTTTCCAAAACATGGGAACCCCAACAAGATCTTGCATAGATCTAAAGAGAAGTGTGGAAAAACTCAATCCTTCCACCATTGAAGACTTCTTCTACTTCTTTTTCTTCTTCTTATTCTTCTAATGTCATGAAATTCCCACAAGCTGAGCCAAATATCATGCTCTGATACCACTGTAATATCCCAAAATGGGAAAGATAGAAATATAGAACATATGTAGACTTTCAAACAAGAATAGAACATATAAAACTGGGAAAATGCGAAATACATCAGAACATCATACATATGAGTAGAAATAGCTTATCCATATCATTATTTATCAACACCAAATGAATATACATAGTGCTCCAAAAATGGATTCACTCAAGCCATCCAAAGATGGTCGAAACAACTCTACTGAAAACTAGCACTAGAAACTAAAAAGTGATGTTGCTACTCAAAAATACTGCTACTCGGAAGAAGATATATGTGCGAGAGGATACTGGAGTTCTAAAAAAGATCTGAGATTTAAACCATAGACTCTACTCACAAAGCCCAAAAAAAACCCATAAATGGTTTGGGCAAATTTTGAGTTTGTAATTTTGGCCCTTTTTGGGTTGTACACTACACCCCTGTTGGCTGAGTTACAAACTCCCTAGAGACAACTGCTGATATGGGGCTGAAAGAATGATCTGTTAGCTGCAATAGCACCCACTCAACTCACTAACTAAAGGGCTGGTCAGTGGTCCCTTCTCCCGATTCCCAAGCTCAAGACTTGAGATCTAGCTCCTCCACTAAATATGCAGTTGCTGCATGCACAACTGCTGGGAAATATTGCACTGTATAGGAGGGTTGATGATGTAGCCTACTGATAGATAATAAAATGGTGATCCAAAGCTACTGAAGTGATCCGTAGAGTGAAGGATCAATCCCTCATAAGATTCCAAGCTGAGTTGTTTGGAACTTCCTCTTCTCCACAAACCCTCATTGCAGAACTACGCAATTCCTACAGGAAATGTTACTGCATAGGAGAATTAGATTGATGACCTGATGCCGGATATGAAAATGAAACTCCTGGAAGACTGCATTGGATCCATAGTGTGAAGGGTTGATCCCTCCACTATTTTCTCATCTAAAGTACTGAGAACAACCTTCCAACTCTCAAAGCCAAGTTTAGGAATGCGTAATTCCTATAGTTGGAAGTGAATATGAGAGTGGCTAAAAGTGGCACTGATTTTCAGATGATGAATTATTCCCATGAAAACCTTCCCAGAGTAGGCACTCGAAGTCCCCCGTGGGTAAGGGTGGGATTCCCACTCATAAACACCCAGTGCTAAATAGCACAACAGACTTAGCTAAACAACTGAAGCATGTAAAGAAATTTCTTACGACACTCAACAATAAAAATCTAGACACCCCTTCCTTTGTTGCCCTCATCTTCCTTTTATGGTTGTGAGCCTTCACTAGCCTTGGCCCACATCATAACTATTATAGGTCAATTTGGGCATCATTCCCAATGACCTAGTTAACTGGGCATCATCTCCAGGACCAATGATTAAGGGTCTATCATTCCCTATCATTTCAAGTTGCTATATGCCCTAAGACAAGAACAAGACAAATCAAGCATGACTTTCATCAAGCAAGGGTTTCCAAGGTTTGAAGTTTATTAAATAGCATATGATAGCTCACCAACACTGCCTCTAAAGGGGCTAAGTGCGTTGCATATGTAGGTAGCCCCATGCAAGGTTGCTCTACAAAGCACTTCCTGACATCTATGGGTGCGTTGGTCACATTGGAAGCGAAATTCTCATTGTTCTGGAATCTCCACTTGGCTAGTGCCTTCTAGAAGAGTTCACATGTGTCAAGCTTTGAATCCAAGTGTCCATTTGACATCTACATGATTGGGAACATGTCTTGCCTATTATTGGAAAGTCATTTACTGCAAAACAACCTTCATCTCCTCTATAAATTGAGCACAGATCTGAGTGCTTGGAAAGGAAGAATTTGAGTAGAGAAATGCTAGAGAATTTTCAATTGAGAACAAGATTTGTGTAACAGCTGTTGGAGAGATTTATAGTATGATGAGGCTTAGGAATTTTACTGGAAGGATCACTTAAAATTAGTCACTAGGTTGTAACCTCTCCTTCTATCATTAATAAAGACTACAACTTGTTTTTCCCTATATGCATCTGTATTGGCTTTGATTTTCCATGTTGCAAAATCTTGGTTGATGTATATGGTTTATGCTTTACTGATTTAGCTAACTAACTTGAATAGACATTTATTATTGCTATCTTCTATTGTTTTAGTGTTCTTTCTTGCAGGAAGCATTTCACACAAACTGCTTGAATTTGAAGCTACAACAGAAGTGACAGAAAGAACCATTTGGAAGTTCTTGGATCACAAGTAACCTTCTAATATATTCTGTGTGTTTGTTCTTAGTTAGGAGATATGGTCGTATAGTCTTTAATCTGTTGTTCTAGACTAGCACCTGTCTAGGGAAGTGTGTTTTATCCGTAATTCACAATTCTGGCCCAACAAATTGGTGTCTCCGCTGGGGAGAATTTCTCTTAGTTCTAGGTGTTTAAGCCTCTGATTTGCTTTGTTTATCCACCCATTAGTTGTTACTCACAAAGGATAAACTTTTTAAAAGACAAATTTTCAAAAAGAGTGTGTTGAACAGTAGTATTTTTCCTTATACACTACGCGTAATGGACCTTTGGATAGAACACAGTGATTTTCATAACACAATCTCCTTTTCAGGACTGCGTTGTAGAGCATTGTCTCCCCTTGGAGACTGTGTTGCCTCCTGAAACCATCCAGATTCCTTTAAATTTTCCTTTGCAATTTGATTTAGCTTGTTTTATGTTGTTTTTTGGAAATTTTGATCCTCATATTGACCAGAGACTCTATATACTTCTTCCTCCTTTGAATGAAAATTTGTTCAATGTTTGTTTAGAACATTTTTCTGTATCATTGACAAGTTTATTTCAAAGTATTTTGTATTGTTGCATTAGATCTCTTGTGCTTTCAAAATAGGAAATTGTGGTAAATTCTTCATTTCCTTGATAGGAGAAATTGTTGTTAAAGTCCTCATTTTTCGTTCAAAAGAGAAATTTTTTTTTGTATTCTTCATTTCTTGAAAGTAAAAAGCATTAGAATTGTTGATTTAGTGCACTTATTTTCTTTTCTGCATTCATAACAATAAAGAAACTGAAAAGAAAAACTTGCATTTGCATGTAGAATTTTGTGTGTTTTGCAAAAGGAGCAATTAGGAAATCTACATTTAGTTTGTGCTCATTGATTTGTTTGCTCACAAATTGTTTTCTCTTTCCCCTTAGTAGCTAGGTTTTTCATTGAAAAAACCGAAAGTGAAAGATTGTTTATCATTCTTAGTTTGCATTTTAGGAGTTTCCTACACATCATCGTGGTGAACCTTTGAAAGGAAAATTGTTAATCAGTATCAACATAAAATTATTCTCAATTTACCTAACAAAGCATTGGAACCATAATGATAACATTTAGAAGGTCTAGGCTAGATACTTGTTCCGATGTCGTAAAACATAGCAGCTATCATTAACTTGTCTACGATACATTCCGAATGTGATACTTCACTCCACGTACGTAAGTATATCGTAGCTCATCCATGTACTTTTGGGTATATCGGGCGGTGTTACAATATGATAAGTATAAATGGGTTCTCTCACTGTGTGGTTTTGCATCAGACAACGCTAATACAGACTTGGGCCTCCATGTACCTTCGGATATATTTGGGAGGATAAATTTTAGGTGCTATCCATCCATAGTGAACTGAGTCGGCCACCTTGTAAATTGTGATACACCGAACACAACATTCAAGGAGATTACCTACCCATACTTCTTAGCTCGCGAGGAGGTATTATGCAGTTCATAGTTTCTTGGTAAACCCTTTTGCCTAGAATTACCCTTTTATTTTGTTTATTTATTTTTGTTTAAAATAAATAATTAATCGTGGAAGAAAAAAATGCTTTTCCCCATCGTTCACATAGATTATCTTTAAAACCACCTTTACCACAGGAAGTTACTTCTGGTAGGCGAAGGTGATCATGATCTGATGAATCAAGTACAATCTGTACCTCTGGTGAAACATCATTTTCGAACAAACCAGAGTTAGCTCAATTTGTTTCTACACATCCCGGTTTGTTTACTGTTGTTGAAACAGAGTCTTCACAGCTACCTATGGTCACGATCCATCTAATCAGTGAGACCATACCTCCTGGACCCGACGTTGTTCAACCACAAATTGATCCAGATCTTGTCTCTTCTTTGCTAGAACATCTGAATCTAGAAGTCGAACAACCGAAAGTTGTTCCTACCTTGGTCATCCCACAAATTTCAATAGCCATTGAAACTCCTATATCACACAATCAACCACCTGAAATATACTTTGGGCCTGACGGTGAAACACTTCCACCTGGTTTAATTGCGATTGAAGAAATCCCATAATATGATACACCTTTAACTCCAACCCATTTTGGGGGGGACCTTTATTTGTACGATTATTTTCCTCAATCGTTTCCATCTGCTTTTGTTGATCCTATTCCCATTCAATCTCTCGTCGATTTTAAAGGGTATTCATTTGGTAAAACAACCATGTATGAACCAACATATTCACTTGGGCCTACTATTCCAATTACGTAATCTCTTGCCCTCACTACCCCTTCGATGTTCACAACATCACCAGAGTCATATTTTCATGGTGGCCCTATGGTCCCATCAGGTTACAAATCATTATCTAGCACTTTCTTTGGTGCATCTTCAAGACCATGGTCTTTACCAATTTCATCATCTGATATTTTAATTGGTAATCCTATCGTTATTACTAAACGACTTGATTCATTATACACATCATCAGGTAAATATCAAGTCGATCCTTCTGGGTCAATTCCTTCAAGTACCATATCAACTGGACTCCCAGCATTTGGGGAACAATATTTTCCGTCTTATTATCCTCCTCATGCTGGGGGGAAACCTTTGGTCACCCAATATGACTGTTACACCATTTTTTGGTCATCTAACCTATTATCATTAGATGGACCCAAGTACACCATGTAAGACCAATTTTACCCTAAGTAAAATTGCCTTCACTATGTTAAATAACTTAATAAACCACATTTGTTAGGTTATTTATGGTCCAAATAGAAAACCCCAAAAGGAAATATTAAACAAACCTATATTTGTTTGATTTTCCTCATGGAATAATTAATTAAACCATAATTTAATTATTATTCCCAGTCATGTTTAACCCAAAATTAAAGAAATTAATTAGATAAACCTTTATTTATCTTATTATTTTCCAGGAATAATTATTTAAACCTTATTTAGATAATATTCCTTGTTAAATATGACCAAATCACCCACAAATAATTAAATAAATCATTATTTATTTAATTATCTTCCAACCACTTCCTTAAATAATTAAATAAATAATTATTTATTTGATTATCTTCTAACCGCTTCCTTAAAAAGATAAATAAATCATTTATTTATTTATTTTTGAAAAATTAAGGGATTTGACCCAAGTCAAATACCTTTTCCCTCCAACAAATATAATAAAATATTCCATAAAAAGTGGATCTAGATCTGGTTAACCCATGCACCAAGATCTAGAATGACCCAATATTTTGTTATAAATAGGAGGGTTTTTCCTATCATTATTCACCTTTTGTTTCCTATTAGATCACTCTGGATCTATACACTTGGTCACCTTTTTCTACCATTTGCTGTGTGAGCTCCCTTTGAGTTCTATTCTTTGTGTGGGTTTTGTACACCAACAAGAGAGAGAGATTTTAGATCTGAAGTGCTGAGGACTTCCAAGAACCCATCCCACTGAGGAGAATTGGATATGCCTTCTTGTTTTCCTCCCAAGTGCCCGATTAATACAAAAATTATTTCAAAAAATGTTCTTGTCTTGTCTATTGGTATATGGAGCAAACCCTTATTTTTTCTGCTTAATGTCTTTCCATGCATAGATCTGGTTTTTGTAGCTCTTTTATGTTCAACTAACCGCAGATCTGAAGATATTGGCATCCACTTTTGTTGTTAGGGCTATTATTTATGCGTAGCTAAAGTGGTCCTTTTTCGTACACTTCGACAAAGGATTCATACTAACAAATGGCGACTCCACACGGGTTTTAAATTACGATCGCTGTCGTTTTTCATATTCCTGCATATCCAGCTACTTCAGACCCTAGGGTTTCTTTTCAGCTGAATATTTTCCCTATTTTTATGTTGTTTTTCTCACATAAAACCTTAAAACATTAAAATTTCTAACTTCCGTGTGTTTCTGGCCCTATTGCGCAGGTAAGCGACACCAGCCGCAACTGAGACGGCAACTTTTCTGAAAATCTTCCGCCGAGACAACCGGAACGGGGGGTGACACTTTTTGGCCCATAAACTGCAACCTGGACCTCCAGGTCGCACTTTTCTACCCCTTTTCTGCGACCTGCACTGAAAACAGGTCAGAACCTGCGACCTGCCATTTTTTCAGTGATTTTTCTGCAATTTTTCTGGGTTTTGCTGAAGCTTCTGTCAGGGTTTTCCAGCCTCTGTCTCAGCCCGCCTTGACCTAGTTCTGATCTGTTTTTACTCATCTAAGTGGGAACCTAGCCCCCCTAGGGCTTTAGTACCCTCCACTTTTTGTGGAAGAGTTTTAGCTGTTTCAGCCGTCTGTTTTTCAGAGTTTCAGCCTTCCTTTTTTTAGATCTGGAACCTCCTTTTCAGATCCCTTTAAATCAACCTCTTTTCCTTTCAAATCACCTCTTGTTGTTTTGTTTGGACCTCTCTTTAGGACCTCCTCCCTGTCCTTGCCGCTTTTTGCTGATTTCCTTCCTTTTTTCCAGCCACCTTGCCTCTGTCTCTTGGCTGTGATCTGCACCTCTTTTCAGCAGCTTTATCCTTTAGATCCCTGTCCCTTCCGACCTTTGATCTATTGGCCTCTTTTTAAGTGTGTTTTACCTAGATTTTTCCCCTTTTTTAGATTAATTTTGAGCGGCCCACCTCCTTGGGTTGAAGCAATGCATTAGTAGCGGTTAATTTTCTGTTATTTCAGCATTATATACTGTTCTCTGCAGATTTATTTTCAGTTACACAGCACACATTTTCTTGCTCTCAAAATGGAAAGGGTTTAAAAATTAAAATTAACGCATGCCACACACTGACCCTAAGTGAAGAAGCGCCTAGTTAACACCGCCTGGCAAAGACTCTAAAATCAATTGTCACTGCACATTTTCTGCCCTTGACCTCACTTGATTCTGTCCCTGTTTTCCCTTGTCGGTTTCCTTCTTCCCGTCATCATTGCACCCCCAAGGCGCCTTTCCCGGAGACTTCTTGGCCTTCACCCTCAGTTTCTGGTTGATCGACCTTCTTCGTCCCGCCATCGTCGAGCCAGTCCTCCTCCGAGTCCGCCCTCCGACTCCTCTTCTGATTCATTGGGTTCTCCCTCTCCTCCTGGTTCTCCCCCTGTCACCTTCACTATGTCTGGTCCAGGGCCTAACGTTAGCGGTGCTCCAGGCCCTAATGCCGGAACCACTACTAGCGGAACCACCACAGGAACTACCTCGGCCACACCCTTGCTGCCGTACATTGCAGGCCTCAGCCTCCCCGATTTCAATCAGTTGATCAATGACCCTATCCGCCACGATGTTGGTTGGCCTGCTATGCCAACCAAGCTCCCCTCCGACATCCCTAAGTTCGAAGGCCTTGTTGGAGAAGATCCAACCAATCATGTCCGATCTTTCCACATGTGGTGTTCCTCCAATTCCATTACCGATGACTCCATCCGTCTTCGTTTGTTCCAACGCACGCTTATCGGCGAAGCTTCTAAATGGTATGTTGAACGAGCCACCTCTTCCCATACCACCTTTGCGACCCTTGCCCAAGCCTTTTTATCTTATTTCCAGCTCCCTCTCTGATACGATACTGGCACGGAGCTCTTGACTTCATTCAAGCAAACCTCTTCGACCCGCCTTTCCGCCCATGTTCAGGAATGGCGACGAAGACGAAGCTTATGTCGAGCCCCCCCCTTCGAAGATCGGGTTTACATGGACTGGTTCCTTCGCACCCTCTTAGCTCCTATCGGCAAAGATGTCGCCTCTCATTTTCCTCAAACTGAAGAAGCCGCCCTCCAAATAGCCTTGAAATATGACCTGATCTACGCTCAATCTGGTTATGTTTATACCGTTCTTCCTGACATCCCCAGGCCCGGTGGCGCTAATGCCCCGGGGGCATCTCATTCCGCCCGATGAGCTGTCGTTGCGGCCCTTTCCCATATGTACGCTCAACCCTCTTATGGGCTATGGTCTCCCTCGGGGAGGGGCCCAGCACCTCTGGCACTCTCCCCCTCCACAGTAGCATGTATCCGAGGATACGGCATGCCTCCTACTTTTGCCCAACCTCCTGCTTACCTCAATGTTTCCCAACCTAACCATTACCTTTATCCGCCGGCACAGTGCGCCGACTCCTCCAACATATGCGCTTCCATCTCCCTTGCCTCCTTCAAACCACTTACTTGACACTTACGGCCTCCTCTAGGGCAAGTATTTGCACAACGGGCGCGACTAATCCCCTTCTTCTCAAATAAGGCGGAGGCGATCCAAACCAATACGCCTAGTACTGTTAGTATGAATTCTTTGTCGAAGCGTACGAAAAAGAACCACTTTAGCTACGCATAACTAATAGCCCTAACAACAATAATGGCTGCAAAACATCTTCAGATCTGCAATTAGTAGTTAAAGTGCTACAACAAACAGATCTATAAATGGAAAGACATTAAGCAGTAAAGTAAAGAGTTTGCTCCATGCATCCAACAGACAAGACAAGAACACAATTTTGAATGAATTTTTATATTACAGGGCACCTGGGAGGAAACAAGAAGGTGTATCCGGATCTCCTCAATGGGATGGGTTCTTTGTAGTCCTCAGCACTTCAGATCTAAGCTTTCTCTCTCTTGTAGATGTAGAAAACCCAATGTAGAAGGTAGAGCTCAATGGGGGCAACAATGGCAGAAAATGAGACCGAGTGTATAGATCCAGAGTGATCTAGTATGCAACAAAAGGTGAAGAATGAAGGGGAAAACCCTCCTATTTATAACAAAATATTGGGTCGTTCTAGATCTTGGTGCATGATTAAAATAATGTTAACCAAATCTAGATCCACCTCTATGGAATATTTTATTATTATTTGTTGGAGGGAAAGGGACTTTGACTTGGGTCAAAATCCCTTGATTAGTGAAAAATAAATAAATAAATGATTTATTTATCTTTTTAAGGAAGTGGTTGGGATATAATCAAATAAATAATGATTTAGTTGATTAATGGTGGTTGATTTGGTCATATTTAACAAGGAATATTATTTAAATAGTTATTCCTAGAAAATAATAAGATAACTATGGGTTTATCTTATTAATTTCTTTGTTTTTGGGTTAAACATGACTGGGAATAATAATTAAATTATGGTTTAATTAATTATTCCTTTTGGGGTTTCCTAATTAACATAGTGAAAGCAGTTTTACTTGGGGTAAAGCTGGTCTTACATGGTGTACTTGGGTCCATCTAATGATGAAGAGTTAGATGACCAAAAAATGGTGTAACAGATTGCCCCCCAGCGTGCGAGTGTCAGGAGCAAATCGTATGACCGAAGTACGTTGTAAGAAAACAATCACTAGACAACAAAAGGGTATGTCAGAGAGAGAAATATGAGGTAGATAGTGTACTGAAGGACTAGACCCTGAGGAGACGAGACTCGCAGGTGCAACAAGTCTCTGTTATGAGAGGGTACCTGTGCTGAAGGCGGCGGGGGAGGCATACCTATGCCCGCCGTGACAAAGTACAAAAGAATAGTGTGTCCGGTGAACAAGGGACCGAACCATATAGTACAGCTGGCATAATCAAGAGCCAGATAAAAATACAATGAAGAGTCTCACATACATGCTGTGCCTGGGATAACAGCCAGGACTAGTGCAATATCATCTGAGTACATGAGATAAATACAACCCAAATGCCCCCTGTAAATGAGGAAGGGCTCACAAAATCTGACTGATACATGCAAATCATAGAGGTGCTGCAAGTGGCTAAGGCCAACATCATCAAAAGCTGGAGCGGCATCAAAGGCTGCAATGAAGAGGTCATCCGGGCATGTGGGGAGTTCGCAGGGGCCACCCCTCATGAGAAGTATCACATCTCACACTGCCTTGGGGGATCATCCAAGAGGCTAACTGTGGGTCCTTTGGACCACATCCAGTATACGAATCTCGATCATGCTGAAAGGAGCTGGAGAAGCAATCAAGTCAAAGGGAGGTGAGAAATCCCCCTGCCTGATCCGAGGCCCCGAACAAAAGTGGAAGCTGGAACCAAGGTACACCGCCCTCTAGACCTTGCTTCTGGAATAAATGTGCTGAGGTCGACAGAAGGAGGTGAGGCAATGAGAGAACCTCAACTAAGGCACGAGAGAAGAGCAATAGAGCGACGGACAGACTGATACTAATGATGATGGTGGAAATGGGAAGGATGGAGTGGCGAATGGACAACTTCCCTTGTTAGAGCATAAAGGGCATGAATGACATGGCGGCGACTGACACAATAGCGAAGGGGACAGGGGACAGTGGGGCTGAAGGTCATGAGATGCGACACAAGAGAGGAACCAAGCAAAAAGAATGGAGGGCTATAGTAGGGTGTAAAAGGATGCAGGATAGACTCCATGAATGTAATGATGACTCAACTCGGATGCTCTAAGCAAGGGCGACTAGATAATGCTGCCACACAGTAAAGGCCCCAATGGGGGGGTCATAGAAACATGAGTACAAGGTGGGCACTCATGACGAAAATCAACACGAACATGGACAAGTAAGGGGGCGATGTGGTGCCCCAAGTACAAGTGTCGTAAGTGAGGAAATTCGATTTTAAGGAGTGGTAAAGTGACCCTTCGTGGAAAAATGTGTCCGGGTGAAGTATCAAATCACCAAAAACTAAGTAAAACCCATTTGAGAGCTCGGTGAGATCTATCCAGCGGTGCTGACGGTTCGGCGAACGGGGCTACGGTGTGGTCGCAGCAGTCGAAAGAAGAAACAGGGGTTCTCTTTTAATGAGGCGGTTTTCCCTCCAAAATCATTCATTTGCTATTGTTGTTGTGGTGAATGTGGAGAGGAGAGAAGGCCCTAAATCTTGCGGCGAACGTAGCGGACAAATCGACCGTTGGATTCGAGATCTGTCAGTTGGAGGTAAGAGGCCTAACCTAGCTCTTGCATTTTGATGGATTAGATTTGCAGTTTAGGGCCCAACACCCCAGAAACAGCCCCTCCCTCCTCTCTACGGCCGGGTCGCACCTTTTGGGACAAAAAGTGCGACCCAGGACGCAGGTTTGGGGGCAAAAAGTGCGACCTGGTCCAGAAATGGGCAGAAAGCTGCGACCTGGGAGGGGAGGGGGGCTTGGTGCTGTTTGATGGTTGGGAGTTGGGTTTTTGTGTGTGGTTATGGTTTGCCCGATCTGTACCCTGACAAAAAGAATGTGTTTGTGCAGGTATGGCAGAGTTACGGGTCAACTGGAGAGAGAGGGATCTGGGAACACTTCGGGCAGAGATCCAGGCGGATCGGGGCGTTCGTCGTGTATTGGCCAGATTTGGGGTTCTCAAGTTTGTGGAGAACCCGTTGATGAGAGCAGGGGAACCATTACTGGCCCGGATTATCAGTTATTGGGATCCAGATCAGGAGATCTTTGTAGTGCAGGGGCACAGGATCGAACTGACGGTCCAGGATGTGTACTTCCTGACCGGCCTCCCACCATTGGGGATAGTGGGAGACACGCAGCCAGTGTTGCCGCGGGGGCGGCATATCATGGAGTTTGTGGAACGCCATTGTCGGCCGGGTTTCCAAGTCAAGGGGACTCGGATATCGATCGGGGATCTAGAGAGGCTAGAAACCCGTGTAGTGGCCGCAGCTGTGCTGCGAATCCTGGGCACCCAGGCGTTCCATCACATCACCGGTGGGCAGATGATGATAGTGGAGAGTGTGTTGAGTGGGACCTACTTTGGGTGGGCCCAAATGATGTTGGTGTCGCTAAAGCGACAGTTGTCGCTATGCAGGCGGCAGGTGAATCATGATTGCTCATATGGGACTTTGTTGTACGCCTTCTTCTTTGAGAAGATCCCGACCTTGAGGCCTCGTGTGCATCTTCCAGATGGGGGCCCGAGAGAGCCCAGGATGCGTCGTTGGGGACGACTACTCTGCAAAGGAGGAGGAGGGGCGGTCGGGCGAACATTTCGACCGGAGTTCTTTGCCCATTGGGATCAGATGCCGGTGTACATAGACGACTACCCTTATAGTGGGATGAGCTACTATGGGGATCCGGATTTGCCACTTCCGGCTGGTCGAGTTTGGGGGCCCGATGGTAAGTGACAAATTGCTATTCTTATATGGGCATGTTTAAAGTTTTGGAATAGTACATAGTGATACTGATTCAGGGACTTTTGGTATGCAGATATAGCACCGGTAAAACCGGCCGGATATATGGGACGACCGGCAGCGTCTGGAGCTACGGGTCCGAGTGGATCGAGAGCAGCGCAAAATGATGGTGCGGCCGCCCTACTGGAGGACATCCGCCGTAGATGTGAGCAGCTGTTGACCGGAGTATCAGAGCGCGGGTGGCAGGATTTAGACGACCAGTACATAGAGCCATGTGTTGGTCTCCCCTCGGAGTGGCGAGGTATCATGCGGCGCATGGCGATGACCGGTCAAACTATGCGGGATCTACATGCTGCAGGGGCAGAGCCATTGGCCCGGGAGCCTCCAGATAGTGATTAGGGGCATATGGTGCCCCTTCTGATGTATGTAGGGGCAGGTGGTGCCCCCTAGAATGTATGGAGGGGCATATGGTGCCCCCAGTTTTTGTTTGTAACATGTTATGGGCATGTCGTATGTATATGTATGGGGGGGCGTATGGTGCCCCCAGTTTTTGGAACATGCTATGGGCATATCATGTGTATCAGAGTAGATGGACTCATCGATATATGGTTTGCGACACATATTATGGATATGCATCGTCTTTTGATGGTTGATTTAATGTTATTGTCTTGTATGAATTGTGTGTGATAAATGCCAATCTAGAACATGGTTTGCAATACTATCTACGTAGTGATTTTGGTCTCTGGGTACATGGTTGAAAGTTATGGTTTCAAACGCACGTATTAAGACTTTTACTCGTAAATAGCGTCTAA
The DNA here is from genome assembly GCA_034641835.2 of Pinus albicaulis. Lineage (NCBI taxonomy): Eukaryota > Viridiplantae > Streptophyta > Pinopsida > Pinales > Pinaceae > Pinus > Pinus albicaulis. The sequence goes on from CM076571.1 coordinate 323,826,745, forward strand.
ACAGCACAGGGTTATGCACACGATAAACACCATTTAGTTGCATGACAAGAAGCAAGGAATCCAAACGAACGTGCAGATGGCGAATGTGATGCATCAAGGCATCAGCTAGTAGGCCACGCACTGCATCGTATTCGGCCTGATTGTTGGTGGCAGAGCCAATGCATACCCCGTTAGACAGAACGAGGTCATGCGAGGGGGTGAAGATGGCCCACCCTGCCGAGGCAAGATTCCTGGAGTAGCGACTTGCACCATCGGCGTAACCAATAAAGGATGTGGACGGGGGGATGCGCAAGGTGGTGTGACAAGACAATACATGAGGGGATGAAAGGAAAGGACGGCAGCGTGAGGGGGCAGAAGTCATCGAGCGGAAATGGCGGGGGGAAGGGGCAGGATGAGCAAAACTCAAACAAGGTGATGTATGAGGGCTATGGCGAGGACTCGGGCTGCGAAGGTCAACAGAGACACCAGTGGAGTGATCTCGAGTATCAAGGGACACAATGGGGGAGGCGGCAGACGGGCTAGGTTCCAAGTGTCGTGCAGAGGAGGATAGGTAAAGAATGGTGACTGTAGACTCCGTCATCTGGACATCAGTGGGGGGAATGTGGATGGGATCGGTGGAATCCTCAGGCTGGGCTGCAGCATACTGCGCGAGAATGGGAGAGGCGGATTGATTTTGTTCAACCTCATACTCGCGGATCACCTCAAGGGAGGCACGGTAATGCGTCAGGTGAGGAAAATGATGGGAGTAGTGGCCATGGATACCGCACAAAGCACAAGGCTTGTTGGTGCGGAGAGTCTTGGGGTTCTTGGAGACGGTCGAAGCAGGAGTGGGAGTTTCAGGGACCGTAGTGTCGGGGAACGCGACTTTTACCATGGGGCGAATACGGGGTAACTCGGGACAAGCATGGGTGGCATGACCGATGACATCACATAAGGCACAAGGCTTCGAGGGTGGGGTAGGAGCCGAGGTGGTTGTGGTGGTTTGGTCTTTGGTTGCCCCCTTGCGGGCTTTTCCTTTCTTCCCGGGAGCCGACTCAGCAGGAGAAGGGTCCTGTGGAAGTGCTGGGGGCACGTTGGCTATGGAGGAAGCGAGGGGGACCGGTTGAACCGGTGTCAAAGCCATGTAAGGTTTGGGGTGACCAGGGGGGGTGGCGGCTGGGGGGTCAAGGTACCAAACCGGAATACCCAAGGTCAAGTTAGGGAGAGAAAGGGTGGCCATGACGGGGACGGAATATACTCCGGGAGGGGGAGCAAAGAAGGGGATCTGTCCAGCAGGGTAATGACCAGGAGGAACGGCTCCAAGATGGTTAAGGCCAGGGGGGACCGAGCCTGGAGGATAAAGAGGTTCGGGGGTGCCAGCTGTAGGGGGAGGGCCAGAAAGAGGAGGTCCGGCTGGCTGAGATGGATGGCTAGGAGCGAGTTGCGGAGGGCGGGGAGGAGGGTGCGGGCTAGCCGAGGCAGGCCGTTTATGGGCAGCCTGAGACGATTGCATCATGCAAACATTCGACAAGCTGGGGTCAGTAACAGGAGGGGGAGGGAGGTGAGGAAAAGTACCAAGCAGGGTGGAATCTTTGTAGACGCCGGGGGAGACACTGGTCAAAGAATCGACGGTTTGCTTGTTGGCTACAGAAGAGATGGTCGTCTCGGAGGCGGATGGAGACGGCGGCTCATGATACGATAGCTGGTCAATGGTGACTATCTTTCCATTCTGTGGAAAAGACATCTTGCGGAAGACCGCGGATGGGACAGCAGACATGGCATAGGTGTAGCTTCGCCCCAATAGAATGTTGTAGTCTAGAGGGGCGTCAATGCCTTCGACATCAACGCAAACAGTCTTACCGGCGAGGGTGATGGGACAGTTACGAAACAGGCCAATAGGCTGGGAGGCATGACCGTCCCACGCTCGAAGGGTGATCGTGGAAGGGGCCAGCTCAGGGGATCCGAGTTGCTTCCAAACCGAAGCGGACATCACACAGGTGGATGCCCCCTCATCAATTATACACCGGGATACGGTGGCGTTCCGGATTTTGACTGGGATTTGGAAAGCAACGGAAGGAGGAAGAGGAGGGTGGTCCGATTGAGTGGCGTCGAAAACAATCATTTGGTCATCAGCAGGATCAACAGCGCCTGGCGAATCTGTGACCTTCCTTTAGGGAAGGGGGCTGGGGAGTTCCAGTGGTGATGGCAGCAGGGATGACTGCCAATCATCCTATGCTGTACGTTGTGATACAATAGGAAAGCAATGACATTTGAATGATGGATACTGAGTCTTCGGTGAACCTCAACTTTGGGTTGAGGGATGTGTAAGGGGCCACTGGATGTCGAAAGAGGCTCTGTAGAACCTGAAGATGGGGGCTCGGGAGCAGACTTAGCAGGGGGCTTGGTGTACTGGCGAGACAGAGTTTGAAGGTGAAGGTCGACGGAAGGGGACGGATCGGAGTGCATCATGAGGATCTGGTAGTCAGAGGAACCAGAAATGGACGAGGGTGTGGCTGCATGGCTGTCAGGGGGTTGGGTAGCCACGAATCCCTGTTGAGGGAAAGGATCAGTGAACACAGCTGACTGGGTAGTGGCCACATTAGGAGGAGCGTGAGGGGAGGCGTGTTGTCCGCGCAATGTGGCTTGAGACTCCCACATCTGTCGCATCTGGGGTAAGAGAGGACAATCGTGAGTGTAGTGACCGTAAACACCGCAGCACGAACAGGGCTTGTTTGTGCGAAGCGGCCTGTCCGGCCTGGGCGGGATGCCCTGAGGCTGGTTGCTAGTGTTAGGGTCCATACCAGAATTGGGTCCTCGGTTACCGGGGGCAGATGGGTTCTGGTTGCCTCTCCGCCTTCTTGGAGAAGAAGGGGGAATAAACGCACCCTGCTGTGCAAATACTTGCCCTGGAGGGGGTTGTAAGGGCTGTTGCAGGTGGTGAGGAGGCAAGGGAGGCGGAAGCGCATATGCTGGAGGAGTTGGCGCACCAGGCTGCGGATAAAAGTAAGGGTTGGGTTGGGCAGCATTGAGGTAAGCAGGAGGTTGGGCAAAAGGAGAAGGCATGCCGTATCCTGGATACATGTTGCCGGGAGGGGGCAGAGTGCTAGAGGTGCTGGCCCCTCCCTGAGGGAGGCCATGGCTCATAGGAGGGTGAGCAGAGGGGTGGGAAAGAGATCCAACAATGCCGTCGGCGGAATGAGATGCCCCCGGGGCGTTAGCGTCACCGGGCCTGGGGATGTCAGGGAGAACGGTATAAACATAACCAGATTGAGCGTAGATCAGGTCATATTTTAAAGCTATTTGGAGGGCGGCTTCTTCAGATTGAGGAAAGTGAGAGGCGACATCTTTGCCGATGGGAGATGGGAGGGTGCGAAGGAACCGGTCCATGTAAACCCGATCTTCAAAGGGAGGGGCTCGACATAAGCTCCGTCTTCGTCGCCATTCCTGAACATGGGCAGAAAGGCGTGTGGAAGAGGATTGCTTAAATGAAGTCAAGAGCTCCGTACCAGTGTCATATCGGAGAGGGAGCTGGAAGTACGACAAGAAGGCTTGGGCAAGAGTCTCGAACGTGGTATGGGAGGAAGTGGCTTGTTCGACATACCATTTAGAAGCTTCGCCGGTAAGCGTGCGTTGGAACAAACGAAGACGGATGGAGTCATCGGTAATGGAGTTGGAGGAACACCACATGTGGAAAGACCGGACGTGGTTGGTTGGGTCTTCGCCATTAAGGCCCTCGAACTTAGGGATATCGGAGGGTAACTTGGTAGGCATAGTGGGCCAGGTAGTATTATGGTGAATGGGGTCGTTAATCAACTGAAGGAAATCGGGGAGGCTGAGGCCTGCAATGTACGGCAGCACAGGGGTGGCCGGAGTAGTGGTTGTGACGGTTCCGCTAGAAGTAGGGCCGGCATTGGGGCCGGGAGAACCGCTAGCATTAGGCCCTGATCAGGACATGGTGAAGGTAAAAGGAGTCGGAGGGGGAGAACCGGAAGGAGAAGGGGGATCCGATGAATCAGGAGAGGAGTCGGAGTGCGGACTCGAAGGTGGACTGGCTCGACGACGACGGTGCGGAGCAGATCAGAATGCGCAGAAGCGAGGATGAAGGCCAAAAGTCACGGGAAAGAGGCGCCTTAGGTATGATGATGAGGAAGAAGGAAGCAGAAAGGGGCGAAGGAGACGGAGCTCAAAAGAAGGTCGAGCGAGATAAAGGTGCAGTGACGATTGATTTTAGAGTCTTTGCCAGGCGGTGTTAACCAGGCGCTTCTTCACTTAGAGTCAGTGTGTGGCGTGCGTTAATTTTAATTTTTAAACCCTTTCCGTTTTGAGAGCAAGAAAAAAGTAGCTGAAAATAAACCTACAGAGAACAGAATAAAATGCTGAAATAACAGAAAAATAACAGCTACTTGTGCATCTATCGAACCCAAGAAGGTGGGTCTCTCAAAACTATCTTTGAAAAGAAAGGGAAAAACTATGGAAACACACACAAAGGAAACTCAACAGATCTAGGGTCAAAGGGGACAGAGATCTGAAGGATAAAGCTGCAGACAAGGGGTGCAGATCACAGCCAAGAGACAGAGGCAAGGTGGTTGGAAAAAGGGAGGAAATCAGCAAAAAGCGGAAAGGACAGGGAGGAGGTCCTAAAAAGAGGTCCAAAAAAAACGACAAGAGGTGATTTGAAAGGAAGAAAGACTAATTTAAAGGGATCTGAAGAGGAGGTTTCAGATCGGAAAAAGGGAAGGCTGAAACTCTGAAAAACAGACAGCTGAAACAGCTAAAACTCTTCCACAAAAAGTGGAGGGTACTGAAGCCCTAGGAAGTGGGATTCCCTTAGATATGAGTAAACGAGATCGAGATCTGGTCAGTGCGAAATTTGAGACAGGAGACTTTTGGAAAACCTTTGGCGGAGAATTTGCCCGGCGGAGACAGAAAATTACGAGAAAAATGTTGGAAAAAAAAAGGCGAGGAGGGTTGAGCCCCAGTCGAGTTGGGTTTCTGACGACCCTACCCAAAGGTGCGTCCGGGTCGCGGGTTTTGGGCCCAAAGATGCGACCCCGCGTTCCGATCTGTCTCGGCGGCAGATTTTCAGAAAACTTGCCGTCTCAGTTGCGGCTGATGTCGCTTACCTGCGCAATAGGGCCAGAAACACACGGAAGTTAGAAATTTTAGGTTTTTTAGGGTTTTATGTGAGAAAAATGACATAAAAAGAGGAAAACTAAGCAGCTGAAAAGAAGCCCTAGGGCCTGAAGTAGCTGGATATGCAGGAATATGAAAAACGACAGCGGTCGTAATTTAAAACCCATGTGGAGTCGCCATTTGTTAGTATGAATTCTTTGTCGAAGCGTACGAAAAAGAACCACTTTAGCTACGCATAACTAATAGCCCTAACAACAATAATGGCTGCAAAACATCTTCAGATCTGCAATTAGTAGTTAAAGCGCTGCAACAAACAGATCTATAAATAGAAAGACATTAAGCGGTAAAGTAAAGAGTTTGCTCCATGCATCCAACAGACAAGACAAGAACACGATTTTTGAATGAATTTTTATATTACAGGGCACCTGGGAGGAAACAAGAAGGTGTATCCAGATCTCCTCAATGGGATGGGTTCTTTGTAGTCCTCAGCACTTCAGATCTAAGCTTTCTCTCTCTCTTGTAGATGTAGAAAACCCAATGTAGAAGGTAGAGCTCAATGGGAGCAACAATGGCAGAAAATGAGACCGAGTGTATAGATCCAGAGTGATCTAGTATGCAACAAAATGTGAAGAATGATGGGGAAAACCCTCCTATTTATAACAAAATATTGGGTCCTTCTAGATCTTGGTGCATGATTAAAATAATGTTAATCACATCTAGATCCACCTCTATGGAATATTTTATTATTATTTGTTGGAGGGAAAGGGTGTTTGACCTGGGTCAAATCCCTTGATTAGTGAAAAATAAATAAATAAATGATTTATTTATCTTTTTAAGGAAGTGGTTGGGATATAATCAAATAAATAATGATTTATTTGATTAATGGTGGTTGATTTGGTCATATTTAACAAGGAATATTATTAAATAATTATTCCTAGAAAATAATAAGATAACTTATGGGTTTATCTCATTAATTTCTTTGTTTTTGGGTTAAACATGACTGGGAATAATAATTAAATTATGGTTTAATTAATTATTCCTTTTGGGGTTTCCTAATTAACATAGTGAAAGCAGTTTTACTTGGGGTAAAACTGGTCTTACATGGTGTACTTGGGTCCATCTAATGATGAAAGGTTAGATGACCAAAAAATGGTGTAACATGTTCTGCAAAGGTTGAGGAGAAGGACTTCTTGAGCACATTGCGCAATTGCAGGAAGCAATGGGTGAGGGACTAATCACTATAACTGTGTAGTGCGCAGTAACTGAGGGAGAGTCATGCCAAAGATTGTGTAGTGGGAAATTCTAGGAAGCAGAAAGGCATGAATGGGCACTGTGACTGTGCAATACACAATGGATGAGGCATAAGAACAAGGGAATGGGAAATTGAGCATTGCAACAGTCTAGAA